>JAESUZ010003439.1:0-28877 GCA_017311185.1 Proteles cristata cristata | reverse complement strand
CATCATCCCAGTTCATGTTAATGAGGCTTGTTGCAAGGGAGCATTTCTTTTATAAGAAACTTCCTTGTCATTGTCAAAGCACCCTCTGGGTATCTCATAAGAAATGTTCATTCACCCATTCGTTCTATAATTGTCTATCTACAGAGCAGCTATTCCACACTAGACAACATGTGAGGATTGAAGGGTAGAATAATGGCTAGGGGGACCCAGTGAGTGGAGCTTCTGGTGGTGGCTAGCTAGTCCCGGGCTCAAGTTCAGGGGAGGTGACACTGCCATAGAGACAGCAGGTACCCCACAAACATTTAGGTAAGCAAAGTAAGGAGGGAGAGGCCACACAAGCAGAAAATGATTTAGATTTTCCAAAGACCACAGCTTGTTGCATTGTGTGTTGAGGGTAGGTCTGGTTTAGTGACCTCAGCTTCATTTTACCTTGAGGAGAGTGAACTCTAGTGTAAAGAATCAGGGACTCCCATACCTCTTGTCCCTGTGCTTCCCCAGGAAGTATCCCCATTACACACATGCTTTTCAGGACCTGCTGTCACATTAACAGAATAAGTGGATGGGCAGAAAAAAAAAAAAAGGTTATATATGACAGGATAATTAGAAATCAGCTTTGGTGTACAAGTGTTCTGATCTTTAATACGCCAGTCCCTTTCATGTTTTTATTAAATCCTGTATGTTGTTAGTAGTTTTTCCTTATGTACTATTTCCCCAAATTATTTCTGCCTCATGAGAGCCTTCAAGAGATGTTGACTGAGCACATTCCTGACTTTGTTTTAAGTTGTGGGGAGAGCGAGTGATGGAAGAGGCACAAATCTCTGTCCTCCTAGAATTATTGTGGGCGACAGATGATAAACAGACAACACAGGAGATAACATAATACAGTACTCAGTGTCCTAGAACTCGAGTACTACAGAAGTATTGAAATAATATAGGGTAGTAATGAAGCAGGGAGGGAGACAGCCTCTTGATCAGGGTGGCTGTGTACCGTGATGATGTTTTGGTGGAGTGGTCAGAGGACATTCTAAGGCAATAAATCCAGTTTGAGCAGTTGTTAATATAGGCATACCTTCAGTTACTACTTAAGCATGCTTGTGGAAGGCTACTTTTTCCATGTAAGAAGTGTTTGCTTTGTCATTCAAAACACAATCATTACAGATTCCCTAATGGAAAACCTTTTTAAAAACTTTCTTAAGTTTATTTATTTTGAGAGCTTATTATTTGAGCCACCCAGGTGCTCCTAATGGAACATCTTTTCAATTCATTTTAATATTTTTGTAACTAGTAACATCCCTGGAGTAGTTCTTGGGGTGCCTGGGTGGTTCAGTTAGTTAAGCATCTGACTCTTGATTTTGGCTCCGGATATGACTGAGCCCTGTATCAGGCTCTGCACTGAAGGCATGGAGCCTGCTGGGGAGTCTCTTCTTCTCTCTCTGCCCCTCCTAGCTTCATGCTCTCTCTCTCTCTCAAAATAAACAAGTAAACTTTAAATAAAATATATGTTATTTGATATTATTTATCAGTAGTTTTGGTTTCCAAACTAATTGGGTAATTATTCCCCGAGATGGAATACTCGGTGTTCCTGGTTTGTTCTTTCTGATGTAGCACAGGACTATTAGTATAGTTTTTTTTTTATATATTCTGTTTTTATCGGTTTATAATTTACAAGTCGAATTCCTTTATTATTTTTCTCCTGGCTACACTAAAGATAAGATTTGAGAAATTGCATTGAATCAGTCAGTATTTCAAAAGAAGTTTGTCTTTACATTGTATTCTGAAGTGATTTAAGTCTGAATTCCTAGTTTTGTCCCTATATTTATTTTTAAAAGCTTGCTTTTTTCATTATTGTTTGGGAGCATCGTTACCATCATTGAGTAAATAAATGACTTCTGCTGGCTCTAGAGCTTGCAGTTTGGCATTGCCTTTGGAAAAAGCAGTATGAATGCAAGTTAGTGCTGCAGTCTGCCGCATTTGCTCTTCCAGCTGTTTGTGGCTCACTTCTGAAACTACAGTTGCTTTCCCTCTCTCCATGACATTGTAGCACATTTGGCATGGCATTGCTGTGACTTCTTGTTCTAGCAAGACAGAGTATCTCTCTGAGATACCACTGCTCCACCAGGACATCCCAGAATGAGTTTCTTGTCTGTCGTGTATCCTGTATTTGTCAGACTGTCCTGACTCTATCCCAGTCAGTGACTGGCAAACAGATGTTAGTTTGGTGCCCTACATTCATGCTATTCATTGCTTGTTTGAACTTTATATGAAATTCCAACTTTCTTGGGGCTCCTGGGTGGCTCACTTGGTTGGGCATCTAACTTCAGCTCAGGTCATGATCTGGCTTGTGAGTTTGAACCTTGCATTGGGCTCTGCACTGACAGTGTGGCTCCTGCTTGGGATGATTTCTCTCTCTTTTTTGCTCTCTCTCCCTCTCTCTCTCTCTCAAAATAGATAAACTTTAAAAAAACTTTTTTGGACTTTGTTTACAAAACTCTTACTGAGGATATTTTATGTGTACACCTCTATTTAAGAACTATGGAATATTTGTTTTTTTGTTTTTTGTTTTTTTCTAGGAGAGAGACAGAGAGACAGCGTGAGCAGGGGAGGGTCAGAGAGAGAGGGAGTCACAGACTGAAACAGCCTCCAGGCTCTGAGCTGGCAGTCAGCCCAGAGCCCGACGTGGGGCTTGAACCCACGAACCGTGAGATCATGACCTAAGCGAAAGTCGGACGCTTAACCAACTAAGCCACCCAGGCGCCCCAGAACTATGGAATATTTGAAATGAAGAAATGTCCCTTGCCTTCACCTCATACCAGAGATAAGGGTCAAAACAAAAGAATATTGTTATTAATTCCAGTATCCAGGCAACATTTTAAAAATTAGACTTTATTACTTTATTGTCTTTTGGAATTTATAAGAAGTGAAGTCAATCAGCTGTTGGTTTTTTGGCTTAGCAAATCACTCTTTATAAAGTAAAGTGATACTGTTAACAAGATTATACAGAGTAGTCGATCTTCTTAAAAGCAAACTTACAGAACTTACTTAAACTATGAGAATGTATTTATATATAAAGAAATAATATTCCAGTAATAGTTGCTACTTATTTACAGCTATTTCACAAAAGATTTCTATTGACAAATAGGAATAAATCTTAATGTCAGTGACACCACTGTTTTACTACAGTGTCTGGAATATAGAATGCATTCAAGAAATATTTATAGAATGAAATGAGTCCTTAAAAATTAAAAGTATATTTATTTTAAAATAGTCTTGTGTGGGGCGCCTGGGTGGCTTAGTCGGTTAAGCGTCCGACTTTCGGTTAGGTCATGATCTCGCGGTTTGTGGGTTCGAGCCCCGCATCGGGCTCTGTGCTGACTGCCAACTCAGAGCCTGGAGCCTGTTTCAGTCTGTGACTCCCTCTCTCTCTGACCCTCCCCTGCTCACTGTCTCTCTCTCTCTCCTAGAAATAAATAAAACATTAAAAAAAAAATAGTCTTGTGTAACTCAGGGTTTCTGTAAATTAGCATGATGTTATCTCAAAATCTGACACCTCAACTAAGACTGAGGCTTAACTGAAACAATTTTATGTGGATTTGCTTTCCTGTACCACTAGTTCCTTCTAATAGACATTTTGTTTGCTAGCTTGCTTTCAAGACCCCTAATGTAGAAATTAAGCTGACTTGGTTAGACTTAGTAAGTGATCCATGCATTTGCACAGCTGGGAGGAGGTGGTGTGGAAGTGTCTTAGGGGGGACTGTCTTTCTGGTCTTTTCCAGATCCCTCATTTATATGCATGCACAGATGTACACACCCACACAAGGACTATATGCATACATTCAGCTGTGTTTTAATGAAGATGCTGTCATACTGTTTTTTTTTTAAATCAAATGTTTTTTTTTATAATTTATTTAATTTTGAGAGAGAGCGTGTGTGCGCATGTGCGTGTGAGCGGGGTAGGGATAGAGAGAGGGGGAAGAGAGCATCCGAAGTAGGCTCCACACTGTCAGCACAGAGCAGAATGCGAGGCTTGGCCCCACGAACTGTGAGATCATGACCTGAGCTGAAATCAAGAGTTGACTCCTCAAATGGCTGAGCCCCCTGGGTGCCCCTGCTGTACTGTTTGTTTGTAGTTTATTTTTTCCTGTTGTATGTAGGAGTTTCAAACTGAGAGTTACAAAGTAAAGGCCAATATAATAATTCCTGAAATCCTCTTATTCAATATCCTTGTGAATAAATTAGCCCCTGAGGGGAAGGAGATGTAAAAAAAGATGTTAATTAGAGTAATGGAGGAAATGTTTCAGCTGCTTTTCTCACCTACTCTGGCTAAATATTTCTGGAAACCACAATCAATGCTTGGATATATAGAGTATATAACTGTTCATATTTTACTAGTACTTTTCTTTAAAGTAATCTCTGAATTGGAAGTGCAAAAATCAAAAGCCATTTCCTCCTTTGAGCAACTTGAATGTTGAAGAAATTTTGTTAATAGAATAACACAAATCTTTGGTTATATCACTACTTACGTCAAAATGTTCTTTCACGTTTAGTAAAACGAGTTACTTACTTGTGAAGATACGGTCAGAGTATCCCAGGCTAAATGGCCGCATGTGTTTGTGGTTTTGTAGGAAATCCGTTGCCAGCACACAGACTTGCTGAGCCTCAGCCCAGCTTCTGTCAGCGCTGGCTGCCTGGCCAGCCTGCAGCAGCCTGTGGGCATCCGCCTGCTCGAGGAGGCCCTGCTGCACCTGCTGCCACCAGAGCCCCCCACCAAGCGGTGTCAGGGGAGGGTCCGCCTCCCACCTGATGTCGTCAGAGGGATGGAACTTGCTAAGTAAGCTCTGTGATCCATACTGTTGGGAGAACAGTGAATTTGACTAAAGTAATTTAGAAAAATCTTTTCATTTTGGCAGAAAATGAGCAAATAAAGTTGATGGTAACACTTTTGAGAAATTTTTTGAAAAATCCCTCTGGCATTCCATGAGTTAAGAATAGTTGTCACAACAAGGAATGTCTTGCTCCAGGAAAGAGAATATTAATGAAATGTACACAGTCCATTTGAATGCAGGGTGTTATCTACCAAGTTGTTTCCTGTAAAGTGTGGCCGTTCCTTATAGTTTTATGTTTTTACTGCTTTATTGAAACCGAATGGAGGATACTTTATTATTTTCAGCAGGACTCAAACTTTTATAGACAATTTAATCCAACTACTTTATTTATTTGGGAAAACCAAGTTCCATTTTGTCATTCTATGCCATTTTTCATTATGTCTGATTTTTTTCCTTCCTTGTTGTTTCATTATAAGAAAGCCAGTGCCTAATTATGAGAAGAATGTTAGATTAGGCTAAAATTCAATTTGAACTCCTATTTTTTAGTGCTGATTTTTAGATCTTCAGATTCTAGGAAAAAAGAGAATAAAAGTAAAGGTGAGGAATTCATTGTTTTATAGTCATTCATATTTATATGATACGATTTTTATCATTTTCGTGATAAAATTTTCATCATTCAGTTTTCTTAATTGAGCATTATTTGTGAACAAGAAAGACATTATGTCAGGTGCTAAGAAGAATTAGACATGTCTCCCAGACTCCAAAAACTAGCCAACCAGGAGGAAATGTATGTACTTTCATGCATAACTAACCATAACATAAAATGGAAGGTGGTGAGTTCTCTCTGAGAGGCAACAGAGGGTGCATCTTGGCTAATACTGATTCTGTTTTTATCCTGTTGTTTCAGATGTGTAAGTGAATAGTCAGTAACACTTTGTATATTTAATATTTTCAGAGAATGAGAAACTCATGTGTATTTGCTGGGTGAATGAAGCACACAACTTTTAAGAGTCTAAACTTTAAAAACTGTTTTCTAACTTTATTGAACACTTCCTCATATTTTATATATTGAGAATATGATTTTGCCTGTTGATGATTTGGGTCATCATTTTGAGCCATGTTATAGGGTGTATCTTCCCGGGACTGTGCAGCCAGTGCAAGGTGAATTTGAGACTGATCTGTTTTCTAATTACTGAAAAATGTTTGTAGTTCTCATCTCCTCTTGAGCTCTTGGACTGTGAGCTGTTGTCCAGTCTCCCATCTCCCCACCTCTGCCTCTGACTTGTTATCCATATGAGCAGGACAAAGAGAGGGCCATGTCTACTAGACATTTATCTAAATTTGGAATCCTTAGGCTCTAAGACAGCCCGTGGGGCTTTTTTGATGTAATAAGTACATGAGATTTCATACCTGGGAAAGGACCAAACTGCAGGAAAGCCAGGAAGGAAGCAGTCCTTCCTGGCTGGCCAGATGACTGCAGCATCAGGAAGAGATAACATTGTGTTGAAACTTTAAAGATAGGGGAAAATTCTAGGAGAAGGGAGCAAACTTATTAAAAATTTACTTGAGAGTATCTTAACAGAGGAAGTTTGGTTGAAGGGGTGAAGTAGATTTTTGTTAATGTGAGGAGAAGAATGAGTGCTCTAGCATATAGAAAGGCTCTAAGAAAATTACTTGTCAGTAAAATCAAGATGACCCATAGAATGTGGATTCAAACATGGCCTCATTAGGACTAGGATTAATTTTTACTCACTCTGAGTTCTTGACTAAGTCCCAAATTTTAGGTCTAGACAGGATTTCAAATAGGTCACCCCCTGATATGTGCAGTGTTACTATAATAGATTAACATAGAATGGTCTTACTTCATGAGATAGTTTATCCATTGTAAACTTAATGGTATTTTTAGATTTCACTTTAAATGCACTTTAGAATGATCCTGTGTGACTAAAGTAGTTAACCTAATGGTGACTGCATAGTGCGTAAGATTTTATACTTTTATAAAACAAAACTAACATGTATCCTTTTTGGCTAACGTGACATCTGGATTTAATATCATTTCATTAGAATAAAAACTTTAAAAATATTGACATATTCATTGATTTGGACTTTCTTTTGTTTTTTTAGACTGTATAGGTCAATTGGAGAATATGACGTCCTTCGTAGTATTTTTAGTAGTCAGATAGGAACAAAGCAAGTCTCTCAGAATGCGGTATTAGCAGAGGCAAGAAGTGATTTTTCTGAAGCTGCTAAACAGTATAATGAGGTAAAATTGATTTCTAGCAAATATGTCAATTGTTTAAGCACTTTTGTTTTCTGATTGGAAAAACTGTTACCTTTAGAATTTAGAGTTTCGTAATGTTTCAACTTTATTCCTTAGTTTTGACACAAAAATTAGTAGCAAAGAATAGTTCATAATAACCAAATGTGAAATAACTATTGCTTTATCTTTTACTTTTTTTGAGAAAACATCTTTGAATAAAAGAAAGCATTTCATACCAGATACTCTAAAACTGTTAAGATGTTATTTCAGTGTCTGCTGTTATTATGTGATTCCTCTTAGGGTAGATTGTTTTCCTTCAGTAAGTAAAAACTTTATAAAGAGATAGGTAAAATTGGTTTGGGGAAGATGACTGTAAGTTCAGCTTTGTACAGTTTGTATTTTGAGTTGCCAGTGGCTATGTAGGTATAGATGTTTAGCAAGTGGTTTAAATCCAGAGTCCGTGACCTATGAGATTCTCGAACAAGCAATCCAGGTTGTAAAGTCCTTTGCAATTTTCTGTAAACATCCTATTTTCTAATTTTCAATCTAAGAACTCTTTAAGTAGTGAATAATCCACAATATTGATTTAAATAAAATTCTGCATCATTCAGAATCTTCAGTTTATTAATTGGCTTCATTGGTAAGTTTCTCAGAGAAATAGTTTCGTTTTGGTTTTTATGTTGATTTGTTTTTCTGAGGTTTCTTTTGGGTTTTTTTTCTTTAGTGTTACTCTGTTTTCTCTCCCCTTGTCATAAATCTGAAAATGATTGCCTTTAGCATGAGTATTTTACTACCTATAATACAAATGTTTTCATTTATATTCCTTCCAACTTTGTAAAATAAATTTATGAACTTTTCCTCACAAGGCTCTCAATAAACAAGAGTGGGAAGATGGTGAGCCTACTGAAGCTGAGAAGGATTTTTGGGAACTTGCATCCCTCGACTGTTACAACCAGCTTGCTGAGTGGAAATCATTGGCATACTGTTCTATAGTCAGTGTTGACAATGAAAACCCCCCAGATCTAAATAAAATGTGGAGTGAAACATTTTATCAGGTGGGCAGAATTACTTTCTGAGGTCACTGAGATCAATATTTTAGATGGTCAACTGTTTTCTAATTAATGAAGTTGTTTAAAACTTTTCAGAAACAAAGTACTGGTTGTAAAGCATAGGACATTTGTATAACCTGACTCCCCCCAACAACTCCATACTATTGTTAAGTCTCTTACCACTTTTGGCTAGCCCTTTCCAAATAAGTGGAATGCATTTAAAAATAAACATCAGCATTCATAGTATGACGACATGGAAGAATATTTCTTGGTGTCTCTGCCCTGGGACACAGGGTACACTAGGGTAGCCCTTTCCCCTGGAGTGCGACAGTTCCCCTCCTGTGGGATCACCCCAACTCTTGGAGGGAAGCCACTCACCTGGTTACTTGGTCCCCTCAAATGCAGCTGTCTTGGCTGTGCTTCTAGATTCCTCACTTGTACGTAACATCAATGATCTTTCAGCTAAAAGTAGCTCCTTATGTCCCTGTGTATTTTGTGGTTACAAAATCAATAATTTTAAGTGAACATGTCCTGAAAATTGTAGTTTTAGGTTTGAAACATAAAACATCACCACTTGAGATCTAAATGTTGACCTATACAATTATACCAGAGGATGTTACAGTAATAAAATACTCATATTGGCTTTCTGAAGTTACAAGTGGAGTCTTCTCTTCCTTAGGAGACCTATCTACCTTACATGATCCGCAGCAAGCTGAAGTTACTTCTTCATGGGGAGGCTGACCAGTCCCTGCTGACATTTATTGATGAAGCTGTGAAGAAGGAGCTTCAGAAGGCTCTCATCGAGCTGCATTATAGTCAGGAATTGAGTCTTCTTTACATCTTACAAGATGATGTCGATAGAGCCAAATATTATATAGAAAATTGCATTCATATTTTTATGCAGGTAATACAGATACAGCAATCTGAAATGTACCATTTCTATGAAATTTTCAAGTCAGTAAACTCATGAATAAAAAAAATCAAAAAGCAAAAACTTTCTTCTAAAGTCTCTTCACTTTGTGCTTTGTCTTAATGCATTTTTAATCCCTTTTTCTGTTTAAGAAGTTCCTTTTGTTTGTTTGTTTTATGTTTTTCCTTAGGTTTTATTTTGTTTCTTCCAAGATTTTGTTTAAAGTCCAGTTACTTAACACATTGTTTTGTTGTTAAAGAACACCTGAGAGTAGACTTTTCATCTAGAGTGGCTGAATGGAAGTTTGGTTGCTTTGTGGAAGATATGAACTAATCTTCCCTGTTCATTTTCCATTATGTCTTCTTTCCTTTTTGCTTTTATGAGAATCTTCTGATATTTGTATTTAAAGTCCGTGTCTTTATAGAGCCTATTAACATTTGTCATTGTCTGATATTGATCATAGAAGCATATTCATTCATTATCTTTATTTTAAAAAAATTTTTGAATTTGTTTAGTACACTCAAGAGGAGTTTACTGGAGAAGAAGGAATTGGCTTCTGTAGTAGATTTACTTTATAGTATGTTGTGATTTTTGAAAACTAGTGGTGAATAGAGGCAATAATAACCCAATTGTATTGATTTTATTGAGTTCCTTGAGCCAAAATGTGATTAAAAACCTTAATTATTTTTAAAAATTTAAACCATTTGTTAATTGTATCTATGAGCTAATTATTAACTACTCTGAGACACATTTTGTAATTGATGTAAGGTAGTTGCTGTAGTTCATGTTTTAGGGAGCTGTATTAAAATTTAAAGTAGGAAATTGATATATAAACAATGTAAATATATTTTTTCTAGAATTACTCGAGTATTGATGTTCTCTTACACAGAAGTAGACTCACCAAATTGCAGTCTGTACAAACTATTATAGAAATTCAGGAGTTCATCAGTTTTATAAGCAAACAAGGTAATTTTTTTAGACTACCTTTCTTTCCTTTGTAATTATGGAAAGGTTTTGGTATGATTATTTTGCTTTGTGCAAGTCCATGTTTCTGAATGTATGGGTTAGAAAATACTTTGAGTTTGTGCTACAAATACATATTTTGAGGTCATTGAAATAAATGTTTAAAATGGACAAGCACTATTCTAGGCACTGGGGATGCAAAGCCAAGTGAAAGATACTGAGAAGCTTCCAGAAGAGTGGGGTAATCCCTCCACGGTATGACCCTTATTGAGGCACAGGGATTTCCCACGTCAACTATGTGTCACAGAATCTGCCCTGGACTGAACGGTGCAGGAGCGCCTGGAGAAAGGGCCTGAGTTGAGAGTGGGAGAAGCAGAGAGGCTCACAGAGGACCTGCCTTATTGAAAGCCCACATGGAATTTCAGTGACTGGGCACCGCATACCCTGGCCTGAGGGGAGGGGAAGCTGTTGGTGGCAGTGTGCAGACCCTGAAGGTCTTTCTGCCACAAACAAGTAGGTTTTATCCTGGAAACTATGGGAGGCCACTCAAAGCAAAGAGTACATCTTTGCAACGGTAATATATCTTAGTTATAAATTGGAATTTCAACTTGTGTGATAAATAATTTAAAATAATTATGAAAGACACTCTTAGAATACTAATAAAAATTGGTCTTCATATATATCTACAACTAATCGTTCTCTACTTAAAATTTGGAGAATTCTTTTTTAAGCCAATATTATTAATGACAGATTATTCATTGTTTTCTACTTTCCAGGACTTCTGTTCATCTTTTTTCTATAATATATAATTTTTATGACAGCGTTATGAGAGGTGGATTTTTTTTCACTTCATAAATAACTTACCTAAGCTAATATGTGAAAGATCCTGATTTTGAAACCAGGACTGTCTGATTTAAGCTTATGTTCTTAACCACTACTTTCCCGCCAACAGGAAGAAACTAAAGCTTTAAACATTAGCAAAGTGAAATTTAGATTTCCTGAGGGTTGTCATGAATCTCTTGAGTCCAGATTGCTTTGGTCATTCTTATTACCATGTAACCTTGTCCATGTACCAGGGCCTGAGGCAGTACTCATCATTCAGTGCAATGATGTGTCTACGGCATACGTGGTGAATATTCACATAAATTGCATAAACAAGACTATAATATAAGTAGTCCTACGCTGATTCAATCAGATTTTGCCAACAAGATTTTGCTGTAGCCCTATGAAAACTTCAGGCTTCAGTGCTTTGTAGACTTGGGAATTATGGATGAAGGACTGTGCCAAATGTAAAAACTGAATATGTTTACTTCCCCATTTTTACTCTGTGTCCTTAAGAAATTTGAGTTGTAGTGGTAATCTGTATTAGATTTACTATGGTCATTTTGTGTTCCTGTTGTGAAAGACAAAACAAACATTTTTAATTTGGTCAAGAAATTTGAATTAAGTTTTTATTTACTAATGGCAGCCCTACTTTGTAAGTTGCTCTTATCATTGAGCTGTGGATATAGCCATTTTCTAATATTTTTAGGTAATTTATCATCTCAAGCTCCCCTTAAGAGACTTCTAAAAACCTGGACAAACAGATACCCCGATGCTAAAATGGACCCAATGAACATCTGGGATGACATTATCACAAATCGGTAAGATGTGATTTTTTTTTTAATGTTTATTTTTCAGAGAGAGAGAGAGAGAGAAAAAGACAGAGTGTGAGTGGGGGAGGGTCAGAGAGAGAGGGAGACGCAGAATCCGAAGCAGCTCCAGGCTCCAAGCTGTCAGCCCAGAGCCCGACGCGGGGCTCAAACTTGTGAACCGTGAGATCATGACCTGAGCCAAAGTCGGACGCTTAACTGACAGCCCCCAGGCGCCCCGGTTCTGGTGTATTCCACTTGTCGTTTTTGAGTGTAATAGGTTACCATGATCCCGAAATCAAATCTACACCAAGGAGTCATGATGGGGGCGGGGGGGTGGGCGTCTAAGGTCCTCCGCAGCCCGCCTACCCTCCTACCCCTGGGGGCCACTACACTCCTGAGATTTCGGTTCTCCGTTCTGTGTTTCTTCGGGCAGAAATAAGCAGACACACGCGTTTCCTTACTGCCCTTTGAGTCTCACCTCAGGCTTCCTATGCGCTGCGTCACCCGCCACAGTGCCTGGAGACCTGCGCGCTGTTTTCAGAGCTGCGAGGGGCTCTGCTGTGGGCACACCATCTGCTCCAAGCAGTCTCCTGAGCGGGGCATTTAGGGGGCTTCCGACGGCTCATAGTGAGAAACAGGGTTCCGGTGGGTAAGAGCCACGTGCATCTATTTTTTGTGTTGTTGGGGATGATTCTTTAGGGTACATTCCTGAGCGGGGTTCTAGAACAAAAGATAAATGGGTTTTGTTAGATATTGCCACGTTTCCCGCTACAGGGATGATAGCATTTTGAGGTCCGAGCAGCTCCGGGCCCCCCAGCCTGGCCAGGGAGTGTGTGGTGTGGCTGAGCTCTTTGATTTTTCGCCATAGGATTGGTGAGAAACAGTACTCAGTGCTGGTTTAGTTTGCGTGTCTCTGCTGGTGACTGAAAATGGACACCACCATTCACTGGGGCCGTCCTTACAAAGGACCCCAGATCTAAACTTCAGGCGGATTCTCTCCCAGCTCTGGAGGCTGGAGTCTGAGATGCCGGCGTGGCTGGCTTGTGTCCTCCCGAGGCCTCGCCCGTGGCCAGCTCCTCCCCCCGTCCCCACATGGTCGCCCCGGTGTGTGTGTCTGTGTCTTAATCTCTTCTACAAGGACCCCGGTCATGTTTAACCTGTATGACATCATTTTGATTGAATTGCCTCTTCAAAGGCTCCATCTCCAAATAGTGTTGCCTTCTGAGGCACTGGGGCCAGGACTTTAGCAGAGAAATTTTGGGGGAACTCAATTCATAATAAACATCTTTTCATTTGTTTAGGTATCACTTTACCTTTTTGTGTGTGAATTATCTGGTTGTGTAATTTTCCATTTTTCTGATGGGTTTTTGGCTCTTTTTTCTTTAAATTTTAACTGTTTATTTTTGAGAGAGAGAGAGAGAGAGTGAGTGAGTGAGTGAGTTGGGGAGGGGCAGAGAGAGAGAGGCAAAGAGGGAATCCCAAGCAGGCTTGATCTGGCAGCGCAGAGCCTGATGTGAGGCTCAAACTCAGACACTGTGAGATCATGACCTGAGCTGAAGTCAGACACTTAACTGACTGAGTCACCCAGGGGTCCTTTTTTTTCAATTTTTAAAACTTCTTATAGAGTGTGACTACTAGCCCTTGCATGTGATATATGTTGGAAATACTTTCTCCAGATCTGTCATTCATCTTTTGACTTTGTTTATGGCTTTATTGTTTGCTAAAAAAAAGTTTAAAAATACAGACAGCTTATTTATCAAGACTTTTTTTTATTATATATGGATTTTGATGCAAGTTAGTGTGGCCTATGGGTTTGTAATGGCTTGATTTGCCTGGGCTGCATGTTTCCCAGGATTCCCAGATGGCGACAGCCTTACAGTACCAATGAAATGAGCTCCCATAATGACAGGAGGTCAAACTCCTGTCCCAAACCCCTTATTTGTGAATTTATATGCCTCCTGGTGCTTTTGCCTTCAGGAGTGAACTGATGCAACTAGAAAGCCTTTCCCTACATCCAGGTAATAGGGAAATTCACCAATGATTTCTCTCATGACACGTGTGGTTCTATTTCCATTTTTAACATTTAGATCTCTGATTCATTTGATGTTTACTCTCATGCATGAGGTGAATATGCTTCATTTTAATCTTCTTCTAGGTGGATATCCAGTTGTTCTGACAGCATTTATTTACAAAAATCTATTTTTTCCCTGCCGTAGAAGACGTCACCTTTGCAGCACAGCCTGTTCATTCTGGCTCATGAGAGCCTACTGTATGTAGATTTCCTCCCAGATCTGCATTCTGTAAGGTTATTTTGAGTTACACAGATGTCTTTTTATCCCTACCACATTTTATGGCTTCCAGCGATAGTATTAGAATTTTATTTATTTATTTTTTTATTGTTTATTTTTTTTTATTTCTAGGATAGAGAGAGACAGCGTGAACAGGGGAGGGTCAGAGAGAGGGAGTCACAGACTGAAACAGGCTCCAGGCTCTGAGCTGGCAGTCAGCACAGAGCCCGACGCGGGGCTCGAACCCACGAACCGCGAGATCATGACCTAAGTGAAAGTCGGACGCTTAACCGACTAAGCCACCCAGGCGCCCCTAGAATTTTAAAAATATAACATAATGTCAAATGTGGCTCTCCTCTTGTTCAGCCAGGTGAGTGTAGCTGTTTTCACAATCTCTGTGGCCCTAATGTGTGTGCCTACCCCCAGCAACCATGCTGGCACCCTAACCCCCGGCACGATGGCACTGGGGGCTGCGCTTTCGGAAGGTGACAAGGTCATGAGGGTGGAACCAGGATGCCACAGAGCTCCCCGCCCTCCCCGGGGACACTGAGAAGCCCTGGCCGGCCCCTCAGGCACACCTGAGTGTGCTTCCAGAGCTGGGAGAAATCAGCGTCTGTTGTTTACAAGCCACCCAGCGTGTGGTTTGTGCGCTCCCAGCCCAGGGGACTGGGAGAGCCTGCCCCGTGGCTCCAGCGCAGGAAGCCGTCGTGGCTCTGCTCTTAGGACCCCCTTCTCCTGCTGCGTTTCTCTCCGTTCGTCTTAGTCTCCTCGAATGTCTTGTCAGGAAACCATACTCGAAAAAAGCAGAGCCAACAGGATTAGTTCCAAGACTAGGATGGTATTTCTGTCCTTGTATTTCATCTTCTTCTGCCAGGCACCGGAGGAGCTGGCAGTCAGGGGCCACCCTAGTCCACAGCCAAGGCCCGAGACTTCCCGCGCTTGGGAGCAGCGGGGGGTCTAGCTGCGCGTTTGTGCCAGGGCTGCTTTACTTTCGTTCACCTTTACCCACAGGGCTCATTTCCCAAGCAAGGGCTGGGTGGTGCCTTATCCGGGGTCGCCCTTGGAAAAACCCAACACGACGCAGGCCTTTATCTTTCCTCCACCTTCCACATCTTGCTTGTTTTTGAGTTGATAGAACCCTTGGAGGCCAAGTGGCAAAAGGGTCTGGAAATGTGGTCCACACATCCCACCCGCAGCCCCCGGGGAAGGGTCGACCCGGCCGCCTCCCCTTGGGTTCCAGGGGCTCAGACAGATCCTGCCATGCCCTCTGCCCTCTGCTCCCAGGCAGGGGCTCAGAGGACCCAGGGGTGAGAAACCCCTGCCCACAGAGAACTCCCATGGAAGTGTGGGGGATGTGCGGATCCAGTGAGGCCTGGCCCTGGTCATGTAGTAGAGGTGGGAGGCAGCAGAGCCAAGCCTGGCCAGGAAGTGGGCAAGTGCAGACGAGTGGCGTGGAGGGGCGGAGGGAACGGCCCGTCCCGGGCTGGCTGTGGCTGTGGGGGGCCGGAGGCCAAGGCCAGCTGAGCAGAATAATGAGTGAGCCAGGAAGGAGTGGGAGCTTTGTCTCTTTTCTCTCGATTTTTCATGACAAAGGATCCAAACTGCAGCTTCTAGAAGAACTCCTTGGGCCTCCCCTTGGACTTGACCTTGGCCTACTGCCCACCAGGGTGAAAGACCAGGCTCTTTGGCCTTCCCATACTGAGCAAGGGAGAGGGTTGAGTCCCCAGCGGTATCAGTGGTGCGACCGGGCTTAGGATGCTCATTCTGGAACCTCCCAATGGAAGGAAGCAGACAGAAGCGGGGGCTGGCCTGGCCATGCTGACGCTCCCCGGGGCCTCTCCCCATCCTCCAGCAAATGTGGGCCGGGCACTGCGGCCACCACTGAAGAGTAATGCCACCCAGTGGGTAGCGTCACCACCTCACAAGGAGACAGGCCAGCATGGCATCTTGGCGGCTACTGGCCACGCACAGTGACCCCCGCAGAGGCATTTAAATGGGTTCCAGGGGCTGGAGGGAGGACACAGCCTGGGTCCCGAGGCGGGTGTGCAGCCGCGTGGACCGCTGGAACGATGAGGCGTGTCCTGTTCACAGCTCTGTTGACGGTGGTCTTGGCGCCCTGGGCCCAGGCCGTGTGGCTGGGCAGGCTGGACCCGAGGCAGGTAAGGGCCCCGCTGCTGGTGCCAGCACCGAGCCACGTCGGTCCTGGGGACCCCCGCCCCCCGGGTGGGCCCCGCAGTCTCTGGCTTAACCCCCCAGTGCCAGCCAGGCCACCACTGGCTCTGGGGGGATGGGTCGGCCTGAGTGAGGGGCCCTGGGCTCCCAGATCGAGAGGACGCTTCAAAGGGCTGGGGGACCTGGCCCCCCTCACCTGTTCCTCCCCCACCAGCTTCTGGGGTCCTGGTACGTCCTTGCCGTGGCCTCCGGCGAGAAGGACTTTGCGATGGAGAAGGCCACGAAAAGCATCGAGGGCGTCGTGGTGACCCTCACTCCAGAAAACAATCTGAAAATGCTGTCCTCCCAGCACAGGAGGGCGAGCTGTGCGCCCTGCGTTCCCAAGAGCAGGCGCGGCGGGCCGCTCGGTGGGTCGTGGGGACGGGGGGGGCCTTCTGGGGCAAACCCCCCCTCCAGCTGCCGCTTAAAGTGGGCCCGGAGCCACTGGGAACCTTCCCCCCACACCCGCATCTGCCTTCGGGAGCTGCGGGGCCCTGGGCCCGGCTGGGGTACGACAGTGGTCACGTGTGTCACGTGTGGGCCCCGAAGCCACGTGGCTGGGTGAGTCCCGCTGAGGTGGGTGCAATCAGACACACAAATACAGAAATGAGGCATCTGGAGAGCTTCAGGCTCTGTGAAAAGCCCCCGACGACGGCAGAAGGGCCACGGGAATTGCCACGGAGCTCAGATGCCATTTTCGGTGTCCACGCTCTGGTGTGACTGGTCAGCAGCATCTCCTGGTGCATCTCTGTGTGGGAGCCTTGGCCAGACCCAGATCTGGAAAGACGATTGTGCCGAGGCCCTACCCCCAGTACTCACATCCAGGTCAGAGCTTGAAGAAGAGGCGAGAGGGTCTCTTACGTTCAATTTAATTTAATTGAGTTCCATTTGCTGGCCTTTGGGTAGGAAGTGCATTTGCATAGCTCAGAAATCAGAGTCCCCAAAGGTATGGGGGGGGGGTCCTTCCCACCTGCCCCAGCCAGCCCGTCCCTGCCCCGCAGGTGACTGTGTTTGTGACTTGTGATGACTCCTCAGACATGGCAGCCACGCGCCAGCTCACGTGTGTCACTGAGCCACGCACACCGGGAATCGTTCTGGATCAGTCCACGGCGGCTCTGCTCTCTTTTAAAATAGTTCAGATTTTATTCTCTTTTGTCTTCAGTAAATTTTTAAAAATTGTGACAAGATACATAGAGCACAGAGTTTGCCATCTTAACCACTTTATTTATTTTTTTATTTCTAGGAGAGAGAGAGCCTGGGGTAAGCTGGTACAGGCTGGCGTGGCTGGGCAGCGTGGTGGGGGCCTGTGGGCTTTGCTTCTGCGTTTCGGGGTCGGCAGCAGGGGGTGGGTTTCGGCTGGCTCTGCTGCCCGTGTCTCCCTCCGACCCAGGGAGGCCACGCCAAAGGCACAGCAGGTCAGGGAGAAGGGCACTTCTGGCCCAGCCGCCGGGCGCCACGGGCGTCCCCAGCCCATGCCCCAGGCCCCCCGTGTCCCATCTAATGGGGGGGGGTGGATTTAATCTTTGATCCCGCCACCTCATCCCACAGACGCCCCTCTAGACCACACACCTCCGAGTGGCTGAGGCCCCCGTGGCCCCCGTGGCAGCTCAGGGGTCTCTCAGGGGCGGCGCGGGGCCCCCTCCTGCAGGGCATCCTCTGAAGCTTGCCTGCACTGTTCCCTGGCCCCATCCTCCGAGGCTGCCTCACCTCCTCCCTGCGCGGAGGCGGCCCAGAGCAGGCTGCTTCCCGTCGGCACCGAGCCCTTCACTCTGCTCCGAGGCCGTCTAAGCTTTTGCCACCACAGCTCCTTTACACCCTCCGTGGGTCCCTATGTCTGAAACCTCATGTATCCAGCTGCTAGGGGCCACGCCGTGGCTTTGGACACAGCCTCTTCCTAGGTATTCGGTTCTTAGAATTTGGAGGTTGTCAGCCTCTGAGGGACAGGGCTCCAGTGCCCTAGATGCCCTTCTGTGCAGCCACACATGGACTCTGCACCGAAATTCTCCGGGGTCGCGACAAAGACATCACCAGAAAGTAGTCCTTGCAAGGAGAGACCTTTACCACCTCACAGTGTCCGCACCAGCCTCCCGGCTCGGCTCAGCTGGGAGCCCCAACCTCGCGGTCACCCAGGCGGCCAGGGCCGCGGCCTCAGCTGAGGCTCGACAGGGGCAGGGTCTGCCTCCAAGACCACGGCTGTGCATGGGCCACTGGCAGCACTCGGCTTGGACTGGGACCTCAGCACTCTCCTGTGTCAGCCTGGACCCTCGGCAGGTGCTCGCACTGGGGCCTCCTAGGGTGCTTCTCCAGAGCACTAACTGGGAGAGACACACAGACAGACGGAGACACAGAGACAGAGATACAGAGACAGACAGAGAGATGCAGAGCACAGACAGGAGAGAGGAAGCAGGGATCCGCTGGGAAGTGACACCCATCTCATCCCCCAGATCCCGGCCCACGTGCCACCCACCCGGGAGGGGGAGGAGACGACACAGCGATGTGTGACCAGGATTTGGGACCGAGGGAGCCCCAGGGGGGACAGCCCAGCACAGAGGCCCAACCAGGCACGGGGACCCGAGCCCAAATGCAACGGGAGCCCCCGGAAGCGCGTGTCAGACGGGCACGTGGTGTGAATGTGTTCACTTCGACCTTCCCACCGGGCCCGGGCGCCAGGCAGGAGGGGTGGCTCCTCCTGGACCCAGAGCAGACCCAGGCCTGCTGTGTGTGTCCTATGCCACGCGCAGCCCGTCCTCACGCTTCCGCGGCCACGTATGTGCACGAGCCTCGTGTGATAACAGGGACACACCTATAGGTGTCTCCCCCGATGGCGTCCCTACAAGGACCCCACTGTGCAGACGGGAGCCTGGGGGGCCCTAGGAGGCATGGGGGTCGTGCTGGGTCCCAGCCCTGCTCAGGAGGAGCACCCAGGTCCGAGCACACCTCTGCGCACTCAGCGCTGGGGCCCCGACTGCGCCCGGGCCTCCCGGGGGGTGTGAGTGGCTGTGCCGGTGTCCCTGTAGGGCCAGGGCACGGGGGGAGGGGAGCCCTCAGCAGGCCTGGAGGGCCTCCTGTGTGAGGAGGAAGCTTGGGAGGGGTCCCCAGGCAGTGACCTCACCTCCCTGGTCACAAAGCCCGACGGAATTCGGAACCCAGGACACCAGGCAGCCACATTCTGGCCACAGCGCCCTCCTCGGCTCATTTGCTCAGACGCGTGCGTGTGAGCAGGATGTTGTGCTGTTTTCCCGTGTGCCGCTGCTGTCGGTTCAGGAGAGCCGACGGTGGCAATGCTTCCCGACCCTGGAGACCGTGGGGAGGATCTTGGCCAGGTCGCCTCAGGTCCCTAACCCGGAGGAACGCAAAGGTAAATCAGGGAGACCCAGAGCCAGCCAGTCCAGCCGACACTGCTGTGATGTGACATGTGCAACCCCAGGTCCCCTCCCGTGTGTGTGTGTGTGAGTTTGTGTGTGTGTGAGCATGCGTGTGAGTGTCTGTGCGCATGTTGGGGGGTCATGGTGGAGGGTCCACGTGAGCAGGGGCAGGCTGATGAGGGGTCAGATGCCTGGTGGGCGGGTCATGCTCACAGCCTAGGTCAAGGTTGGCTGGAGGGACAGGTGTGCCGGGAGCCCCCTGGTCCCCAGGGTCACCCCGAGCCCTACAGGGGCATGTCACTGTGTGCGGGGGGCAGGACTGTGCACACGCAGGTCTCTGTCCGATGTGGGGACAGCAGGGGGAGGGGGAAGGACACTGAGGAGGGCGGGGCGGGGCTGTGATGCCTCCGGCCCACTGCGGGTCCCTGTCTTCACAGAGAACCGACGACATTGGGAGGCGGCTGGCGGAGTCCCGAGTCGACCCCATGCGGAGGTGGGTGTGTGCCTTGTCGCCCAGGAGGGCCACCGTGGACTCGGTGAGACAGCAGCCGCACGGAGGTGTCCAGCATCGGGGCCTGGGGATCGCCTGAGGCCTTCGTCCCCGCGGGGCGCCTCTGCAGGGTCCTGCTTCCCCCGTCCTTGCTCAGGACCAGGAGCCCCGGAGGCCGAGCCCGAGGGGGCAGAGGCTGGGGTGGGGGCTGTGGGTGTGGGGACCCGGTCGGTGCAGGGCCGCCCAGGGAGGAGTCCCCAGGGGCTGGGGTGGGGCCAGGAGTCTGCAGGGGGGAGGAGGACCGGGGGAGGGGTCCTGGCTATGGCTTCTCTGGGAGGCTGGGTGGGGGTTCGTGTCCCTGCAGAGGCTCCTGGAGGGGTAGGCACGGCGGCGGGGGGGGACAGGCGTCCTGCCTCCTGTCACCCTGAGGACGTGCACCCACTCCTGCCATCGCTGTTTGCTTCTGCAGAGTCAGGTGCAGGAGCCCGAGGCGGTGCGGCTCCAGAGCCTGACCCGGTAGCGTCCGGGGCTCCGGACACTCCGCAAGCAGGAGCGAGTCCCGCGGGGGCCCCGCTGTCCGCAGGTGACCCTGGGGCTGTGCAGGGACCAGGGGCGCCAGAGGGGGGACAACCCGGTCCTGCTGCTGCCCCTGCGGCTACTCCTCCCCCTGTGGCTGCTCCTCCATCCGCAGCTGCTCCTCCACCCGCAGCTGCTCCTCCTCCCTCAGCCGCTCCTCCACCCATGGCTGCTCGTCCACTCTCAGCTGCTCCTCCACCCGAGGCAGCTCCTCGACCCCCGGATGCTCCTCCAAACGCGGCTGCTCCACCCCGGATGCTCCTCCAAACGCGGCTGCTCCTCCACCCCCGGATGCGGATGCTCCTCCAAACGCGGCGCGGCTGCTCCTCCACCCGCAGCTGCTCCCCTGCAGGAAGAGGCGGCTCGTCCACCTCCGCTGCTCCTCCACCCGAGGCGGCTCCTCCACCCCCGGATGCTTCTCCAAACGCGGATGCTCTTCCACCCGCTGATGCTCCCCTGCAGGAAGAGGCGGCTCGTCCATCGTCCGCTGCTCCTCCACCCGAGGCGGTTACTCCACCCCCAGATGCTCCTGCAAACGCGGCTGATCCTCCACCCCCGGATGCTCCTCCAAACGCGGCTGCTCCCCCACCCGCAGCTGCTCCCCTGCAGGAAGAGGCGTCTCGTCCACCGTCCGCTGCACCTCCACCGGAGGCGGCTCCTCCACCCCCGGATGCTCCTCCAAACGCGGCTGCTCCTCCACCCCCGGATGATCCTCCAATCGCGGCTGCTCCCCAACCCGCAGCTGCTCCCCTGCAGGAACAGGCGTGTCGTCCACCGTCCGCTGCTCCTCCACCCGAGGCGGCTCCTCCACCCCCGGATGCTCCTCCAATCGCGGCTGCTCCCCTGCAGGAAGAGGCAGCTCTTCCTCCCGCGGCCGCTCCTCCACCGGCGGCTGCTCGTCCACCCTCAGCCGATCCTCCACCGGCGGCTGCTCGTCCACCCTCAGCCGCTCCTCCACCGGCGGCTGCTCGTCCACCCTCCGCTGCTCCTCCACCCGAGGCGGCTCCTCCACCCCCAGATGCTCCTCCAAACGCGGCTGCTCCCCCTACTGCAGCTGCTCCCCTGCAGGAAGAGGCGGCTCTTCCTCCCGCGGCCGCTCCTCCACCTCCACCGGCGGCTCCTGGTCGCTCTTCGGCTGCCCCTCCACCGGCGGCTGCTCCTCCCTCCTCGGCTGCCCCTCCACCGGTGGCTGCTCCTGCACCATTGGCTGCTAGTCCACCCGCAGCCGCTCCTCCACCCATGGCTGTTCCTCCTCCGGCCCCTCCGCCCCCGACCCCAGTGAATCCCCCACCTCCTGCCCCTGCAGGGGCGCCATCACCGAAGGGTGACCCTGAAGACCTGAGCCCGGAGCCCTGTGCCGCTCCCTCCCCCGCTCTCCGCGTCCCAGAGGAGCCTCTCCTCCTTTTTCCCCTCATGTCTTTCCTCATCTGTTTTTTAATTCTTTATGTTTTCCCCGTTTTGTGGACAGTCATTAATTTTCATTAAATCATTAAATCATTAAATCATTTACATTTTACTTCGTACTTCGTACAACTCTGAGCACTGACTGCACCCACAGCGCTGGGCGACCAGCCACAGGATACTGTGCAGAGGATCTCTGTCCCCAAGGGACACCGCGTCCCCGAAGCCCTCACTCCCCACTCGTCCCTTGTCCCGGCCCTGGGAGCCCCTCATCTGCGTTCTCTCTGTTCCGGTACCTTCTCCGGATGTTTCCTATCAATGAAATCATGCAAAAGGTGCCTTCTGTCAGCAAACATATTTTAACATGGGACACAATAATTCTTGTGTGTGATTTTGAGACAAAAGTTTTCCTATTTGATATTGAAATCCCAGATGGCTAAAGATTCGATGTGCAAAACGAGGCCTTTGTGGTGAAAATGGGCTCCATCTTGGGGTGGAGACCCAGTTCGTCCTGGGCCACGTCAGCCTGACGCCAGACAGGACACGGCTGGTCCTCCTGTGGCCCGAAGAGAAGCAGGGAAATGCAGGAATGGGGACGGACGCCCCACAAAGGGGAAAGCCGTCCTCACAAGCCCAGGCCAGAGAAAGGGTTCCCAGGCCTCTGGGCCAGAAAAGGCTCCAAAGCCAATGCATTCACAGGGGTGACGACCAAACACCCGCACATCCAGCGGGAGGCGACCCCATGGGGAGCAGGTGTCAGAGATGCGGGACGTCCCCGGAAGGACTCAGGCTAATGAAATCCCATGGGGGCAGCGCTGGTCACCTTCAGATGGGCAGGCTCATGATCTGGGCACTGGCATCCCAGGTGACCATGTGAGAAAGCACAAGCCCCAGCACATTCCCAGCGAGAAGTCCTCGCCCTGCAGGGGACTGACCCGATGGCCCAGGACTGGGAGGGCCCACTGAGCCCAGGGTGGGACCCTCCCCTGGCACTGTGCCCCGTCCCAGGGGGTCTGTCAGCTCTGCTCCCCTGAGTCCAGAGAGGCCTCACGGCTGGTGGGTGGGGACCCCAGGAAGAGAGACCCTGAGCTCCAGGACCCCGAGATGTAGGCCTGTGATTAGGACAAGCCAAAGTCAACGAGAGGGGGTTCCTGACCTAGCTTGCTTCCGAACCACCCAGATGTGCTTATTGGCCTCTGTTTCCCCATCTATGACACGGGGAGATAACAGGCCTTCTTGATGGGACGCTGGATTCTCTGAGAGAGAAGGTGGAGTCACGGCCTGGTGCCTGGAGGACATCAAGAGCCACGGGACCCGCTGTCACCGGCTCCTCCGGGGCCCAGGGTCCAGGACACCTCTCCTTAGCCTGAGCCTGCCGTCCTGCTCCCGGGAACATTCAGCACTGTCTGGGGAGCAGGTGGAGACGACCCAGGGTGTCAGCAGGTGAAGGAAGGTCAGCACTGGAAGCACACAAGGACGTGTCCCGTGTCACCTTCCAGGGCCCAGGCTAGGACGCCCTCTGACCCGAGCCTCTGGCCTGACCTGGTGTGTGGACCCGGCTTCTGGGGTTTCACTCCCTCCCTCATTCACTCCGTCTTTCTCTGCCTCCTTCCCTCATTCAGCCGCGATCTCAGGTCCCTGCAGTGGGCCAAGCACCGTGCCCTCATCCGTGAGCACGACCCGACAGGGTCCCCCCACGTGGCACTTCTTTTGCAGGCTCTGAAGCTTCCTGCTCTGTGGCCCTTCTAGCGAGTCTGGGAGGCAGGCGTCGGTCTGCCCAGTCCCAGCAGGGAAGCGCGAATCCAGAAGTTCCAAACGACCTGCCCCAAGTGCCTACGTGTGGAGCCTGGACAGACGGTAGTCCCTGAGCAGAGGAGGACTAGGGGCCAGGGAGCTCGAGGGAGAACGAGTCCAGGGAGCCCGGAGGAGGAGGGGGAGCCCCGTGGTGGGCCGGCGCTCAGGCCAGGAGACCCGGTCCTTTCCTGACCGGCTTTCCCCAGGTGCTGGAGGTCGTCGTCGGGGTGTCCGTGTCCCCAGGTGGCAGGCTGGCCCTGGCTGGAGGGAGACAGGCCCCCATGGGGCGGGGCAGATCCCTCAGGCAGAGCAGAGTGTCCCAGGCGGCCCCCCAGGGGCAGGTGGACTCTGGCCACCCCTGGGGGCATCACTGGGACAGCAGCGCTGCAGCGGGGTCCTCATTCATGCCCCCTTCTCTGCCCCAGCAAAAGCTTGCCTGCATGGCGTTTATCCCCCAAACATGAAGTCTGGGCCAGGGCCACCCTCTTCAAGCCCTCTCCCCTGACTCTTTCCACCCACCTCGAGTTACACAAAACGGCCCGTATTTCCGGCGGTGCTGGGTGCACAGAGACGTTTGTGTTTCTGGCCCACGCTGTGAGACGCTAGCATTTTAAAGATGTCAGGGCTCTGCTTCAGAAGCGGCAGGAATCCGAGGACCCCCGACAGCTTTCTGAATCCTGCCTCTGTGCTTTCCCGCACCCGTCCAACCGGCTCTGCTCACAGACTCTGCAGGCCACCGACCCACAGTCTTGGGTCCTCAGATCTCCGAGGTGATGTGCCTTCCAAAAACAGAACCCGGGAGCCCAGTGCTAGCACGTACCCGACAGAGCTGGAGATGAATGTCCTCACAGAGACCTTTACGGATGCTGTGGTGCATTCCTCCCCGAGCCCCAGAGCAGAAACAACCCGCATGCCCCCCGTGGAGGATGGCTACATAGACGTAGTCTGTCCCCATGATGGAATGTCACATTATTCAGCCGTAAAAAGGATCCGAAACCGGCCCCGCTGGAACGGGGCTGGATTCTGAACACGTGGCACTGGGTGAAAGGCCACGCAGTGTAAGAGTCCCTTGTGTGAAATGTCCAGGAAAGAAAATCCACAGGCTGCCCTCCGGGGTCCGGGGTGGCTGGGCATTGAGGCTGGGAACTGATGAGGGACCTTGTTGGGGACGAGGGAATGTTCTCAAACTAGATTCTGCTGAAGCTGCACGACCCTGAAATGGAATAAAGACCACAGAATCGTACAAGTAACACGATGACGTCTAGCGGACGTGACGTACGTGCTGACAAAGTCGTTACAAGGCAGTGGTTACGAGGCACCTGGGTGGCTTAGTCGGTTAAGCGTCCGGATTCCGCTTGGGTCATGATCTCGCGGTTCGTGGGTTCGAGCCCCGCATCGGGCTCTGTGCTGACTGCCAGCTCGGAGCCTGGAGCCTGTTTCAGAGTCTGTGACTCCCTCTCTCTCTGACCCTCCCCTGCTCACGCTGTCTCTCTCACTCCTAGAAATAAATTTAAAAAAAAATTAAAAAAAAAAAAGACTATCCTTTCCTCACTGCATATTCTTTGTTCCTTTGTCGTAAATTAATTGACCATTTTGCAAGGGTTTATTTTTTGAGCTCTCTATTATGAGCTCTCATTGATTTATGTGTCTCCTTTTATGCCAATACCATACTTTTTCGAGTACGATAGCTTTATAATGTAGTTTGAAATCAGAAAGCGTATTGCCTCCAGCTTTGTTCTTTCTTAAGATGGCTTGGCTATTCAGGATCATTTGTGGTCACATACAGATTTTAGGATTGTTTGTTCTATATCTGTGGGAAATACCATTAGAATTTTGGTAGGGCTGGGGCGCCTGGGTGGCTTAGTCGGTTAAGCGTCCGACTTTCACTTGGGTCATGATCTCGCGGTTCGTGGGTTCGAGCCCCGCGTCAAGCTCTGTGCTGACTGCCAGCTAAGAGCCTGGAGCATGTTTCAGTCGGTGACTCCCTCTTTCTCTGACCCTCCCCTGCTCACGCTGTCTCTCTCTCTCTCTCTCTCTCTCTCTCCTAGAAATAAATAAAACATTAATATAAATAAAAATAAAAAAAATGGAATTAAGATATAGAAAGCCAACCAAAATGACGAAACAGAAGAACTCTTGACGAAGAAATTCCAGGAAGAAATGACAGCTAAAGAACTGCTCAAAACAGATATAAGCAAAATAACTGAAGAATTTAGAACAATAATCATAAAATTAATCACGGGGCTTGAAAAAAGCATAGAGGACATCAAAGAAACTATGGCTACAAACAACACGGAGAACAAAAATAGGCATGATGAATTAAAAAATGCAATAAATGGGGCGCCTGGGTGGCTTAGTCAGTTAAGCGGCCGACTTTCGCTTAGGTCATGATCTCGCGGTTTGTGGGTTCGAGGCCCGCGTCGGGCTCTGTGCTGACTGCCAGCTCAGAGCCTGGAGCCTGTTTCAGTCTGTGAATCCCTCTCTCTCTGACCCAACTCTGCTCACGCTTTCTCTCTCTCTCTCCCCTAGAAATAAATAAAACATTTAAAAATAAAATTAAAAAAAAAAAAACAACCAGACACATAGATCAATGGAATAGAATACAGAACTCAGATTTGGACCCAAAAGTGTATAGCCAACTAATCTTTGACAAAGCACGAAACAGTAACCAATGGAAAAAAAACAGCCTCTTTAACAGATGGTGTTGGAGAACTGGAGAGCCACATGCAGAAGAATGAAACTAGATCATTTTCCCACACCATACACAGAAATAAACTCAAAATGGATAAAGGACCTGAATGTGAGACGGGAAACCATCAAAACCCTAGAGGAGAAAGCAGGAAACAACCTCCTTGACCTCCACCGCAGCAATTTCTTACTTGACACAGCCCCAAAGGTAAGGGTATCGAGAGCAAAAATGAACTACTGGGACCTCCTCAAGATTAAAAGATTCTGCACGGCAAAGGAAACAATCCATAAAACTAATAGACAGCTGACAGAATGGGAAAAGATAGTTGCAAATGACAAATCAGATAAGGGGTTATAATCCAGAATCTATAAGGAACTCACCAAACTCCACACCCAAAAAACAAACAATCCAGTGAAAAAATGGGCAGAAGACATGAACAGACACGTCTCCAAAGAGGACATCCAGATGGCCAACAGACACATGAAACGATGCTGAGCATCCCTCCTCATCAGAGAAATACAAATCAAAACCACACTGAGATATCACCTCACGCCAGTCAGAGTAGCTAAAATGAGCAAATCAGAGGACTCTAGAGGCTGGCGAGGATGTGGAGAAACGGGCACCCTCCTACACTGTTTGTGGGAATGTAAACTTGTGCAGCCCCTCTGGAAAACAGTGTGGAGCTTCCTCAAAAAATTAACAATAGAACTCACCTATGACCCAGCAATAGCACGGCTAGGAATTTACCCAAGGAATATAGGAATGCTGATGCTTAGGGGCACATGTACCCAATGTTCATAGCAGGACTCTCAATAGTCAAAACATGGAAAGAGCCTAAGTGTCCATCAACGGACGAATGGATCAAGAAGATGTGGTTTATCTCTACCATGGAATACTACATGGCAATGAGAAAGAATGAAATCTGGCCACGTGTAGCAAAAAGGATGGACCTTGAGGGTGTTATGCTGAACGAAATAAGTCAGGCAGAGAAGGACAAATACCATATGTTTGCATGTATACAAGGATTAGGGGGAACTTAACGGAGGACTGCGGGGGAGAAGAAGGGGGGAAATAGCGGTGGAGAGAGGCAAACCATGAGAGACTCTTGAATGCTGAGAACAAACAGGACTGATGAGTGTGGTGGGGGCGAGGGGGGAGATGGGCATGGAGGAGGGCACTTGTGGTGATGAGCTTTGGGTGTTATATGGAAACCAACTTGACATAAACTATTTGTAAAAAAAAAACAAAAAACCTGTAAAAAAATTTTTTGGGTCTATATTCATGAAGGATATTGTTCAATCAGTTTCTTGCAATGTTTCTGTCTGGCTTTGTTATCTGTGTGATACTAGCCTCATAGGGTAAGTTGAAAATGATTCCATTCTCCTCCATATTCTGAAGCATTTATTAAGTGTTGATATTATTTTTTCTTCAAACATTTGATGAAAATTCACCAGTGAAGCTATCTGGGTCTGGGATTTCTTTTGTGAGATTTTATTCTCTTCTTTTTCTGAGAAGATTTGAAATGAATAAATATATTTATTTACTTATCAAAGGTTATACTCAGATTTTCTATTTCTCCTTGAGTCACTTTTGGTAATTTGTGACTTCTTAGGAATTTTTCCATTTTAGTTAAGTTGCTTAAATTTGATGGCCTAAGTTGTTCATGATATTTCCCTATAATCTTTTTAACTTCTGAGAGGTCAGTGGTAATATTCCCTTTTTCTTTCCTAATTATCAACTGTACCTTCTTTTTTATTACTAGTTTGTCTACTAACAGTTGTCAATTTCATTTATCTTTCACAGAACCAATTTCAGTTTCACTGATTTTTCTCCACCTTTTTCTAATTCTGATTTCATTAATTTTCACTCTAATCTTTATTATTCCTTCCTTCTGCTTCCCTTTGTTTTCTTTTTTTGATTTTAAGGTACAGGTTTATATTACTGATTAAGGACATTTTTTATTTTCTAATATAGATATTAAACGATACAAATTCCTCTCTAAGCACTGCTTTAGATCCTTCTCATACATTTGAATATGCTTTATTATTATTTCACTCAGATCAAAATGCTATCTGATTTCTCTTATAATTTCTCCTCTGACGCAAGGGCTACTTAGAAATGTATTAATTAGTTGAATATTCAGAAATGTTTTATTCCATTATTGATACCTAAAACACTTCATTATAGATGGAGAACCTACTTGGTAAGATTTCATTCCTTTTAAATTTATTACGACTTGTTTTATGGCTTCCATATGCTCAAAGAGAATGTGGATTCTCCTGATATGTTCTATTGTTGGTTAATTATGATTTTTTAAAATGTCAGTAAAAAGGAATGAATTATTGATTCATGCTACATTATAAATAAACCACAAAAACTTGCTGAAAAAAAAAAACCCCAGACATAAGAGATCATATATTCTAT
>JAESUZ010003438.1:0-99384 GCA_017311185.1 Proteles cristata cristata | reverse complement strand
ACCGCGAGATCATGACCTAAGCGAAAGTCGGATGCTTAACCGACTAAGCCACCCAGGTGCCCCTACCCTAAACATATTTTAAAGTACACAGTACTGGGGCGCCTGAGTGGCTTAGTCAGTTAAGCGTCCGACTTTCGCTTAGGTCATGATCTTGTGGTTCGTAGGTTCGAGCCTCGCGTCGGGCTCTGTGCTGACTGCTAGCTCGGAGCCTGTAGCCTATTTCAGAGTCTGTGTCTCCCTCTCTCTCTGATCCACCCTTCTCACGTTGTCGCTCTCTCTCTCTCTCTCCTAGAAATAAAAAAAAAAATTAGAAAAAAATAAAGTACGCAGAACTGCATTGTTAACTAGACATGCTTTGTTACACAGAAGATGCTTAGAACTTACTCATCTTGCTTAACAGAAAGCTTATACATATTAAAAATTCCCCATTTCCACCTTCCTTAGCCTCTGGTAACCATCACTCTGTTTTCTGCCTCTATGAATTTGGCTACTTTCCATAGTTTCTACAAGTGGAATCATGTGGTATTTGTCCTTCTGTGATTGGCTTATTTCACTTAGCAGTATGTCCTCAGGTTCATTCATGTTGTCACAAATGTCAAGATTTCCTTTTTTTTTTTTTTTTTAAGACTGGATAACATCTCACTGTATGTATACAGTACATGAAAAAAAATTTTCAAATATTTATTTATTTTTAAGAGAGACACAGTGCAAGTGGGGGAGGGGCAGAGTGAGAGGGAGACACAGAATCTGAAGCAGGCTTCAGGCCATGAGCTGTCAGCACTGAGCCCAATGTGGGGCTTGAACTCACAAACCACGAGTTCATGACCTGAGCTGAAGTTGGAAGCTCAACTAACTGAGCCACCCAGGCACCCCAGTACATCACATTTTCTTTATCCAAATGTCGATGGACATTTGGGTTGTTTAGTATTTGAAAAAAAAAATTTTTTTAACTATTTGTTCATTTTGAGAGAGAGAGAGAGAGTGAGCCAGCAGCGGAGTGGCAGAGAGAGGGGGAGGGAGAGAATCCCAAGCAGGCTCATGCTGTCAGCACACAGCTCAACGCTGGACTGGAATTCAGGAACTGCAAGATCATGACCCGACCTGAAACCAAGAGTTGAGTGCTTAACTCACTGAGTCACCCAGGTGCCCTGGTTGTTTCCTACCTTGGCTATTTATTGTGAATCATGGTACAATGAACATGGAGTTTCTGGTATATCTTTGGGAGTTTGATTTTATTTTTTTTGGAAATATACTATGAGTAAGATTGGTAGATCACACAGTAGTTCTATTTCTAATTTTTATGTAAAATCCATATTTTCCATATGGCTGTGCCATGCTGTATTCTGACCAAAGTGTAGAAAGGTTCCAATGTCTCCACAACCTCCCCAACACCTGTTAAGTGTTTACTATTTTTTGGAAACAGGTATCCAAACAGGTATGATATGATATCCCATTGGAACTCATCAATGATTTCAGTAAAGTACGATCTAAAATAAACATACAGAAATCAGTTTCATTTATATATTCTAATAGAAACATTTGATAATAAAGAAAACTTTATTATTTAAACTGTATTTATCTCATTCACAATAGCCTCAAAAAGAATAAAATACTTAGGAATAAACTGAACCAAGGAGGTGAAAGACTGTACAGTGAAAACTGTAAAATACTGATCAAAGAAATTCAAGGGACCAATGTCTTGACCCTGAGGAAGATATTGATCTTCTTTTATCCTCCATTATCTCCTCAATCACATGGGGATCACTGAGCAGTCAGATGTTTTATAATAAAAAGGGGCCATTCTGATTGTAGTTGACCCTTGAACAACCTGGGTTGGAACTACACATGGCCACTTATATGCAGATTTTTGGTGATAGAGTACATTACTCTAAATGTATTTTCTCTTCGTCATGATCCTTTTTAGAAAAATGTTTATTTTTTGAGAGAAAGAGCAGGACAGCTCGTGCAAGAGGGGAAGCGGCAGACAGAGAGTGAGACACAGAATCTGAAGCCAGCTCCAGGCTCTGAGCTGTCAGCACAGAGACCGACATGGGGCTGGAACCCACGAACTGTGAGATCATGACCTGAGCTGAAACTAAGAGTCAGATGCTTCACTGACTGAGCCATCCAGATGCCCCCGTGATTCTTTATGTAACATTTTCTTTCCTCTAGATTACTTTACTCTCAGAATACAGTATATAATATATATGAAGTAAGTTGTTTTTTTAGTTTCTAGTTTTTATTTAATTTCCAGTTAGTTAACATATAGTGTCATATTAGTTTCAGGAGTAACTTTAGTGATTCATCACTTACATGTAACACCTAGTGCTCACCGTAACAAAAGTTATAGATGGATTTTCAATTGTGCAAGGGGATCGGTGCCCTTAATTGCTGCATTGTTCAAGGGTCAGTTGTATTTAGTTTTTAAGTGGGAGGCCAAGTTCAGTTTTAAGTGTAAGGCATAGGTGTCACCCAGTCTTATATCACCAGAATCAAATATAGAAACCCAGTGACCAGTGGATACGGGAATCCAGGTGAGCTCTTTCATTCTGGCAATGAATCTCCTCTCCTAGTTTTCCTCCTATTTCCTGGCCACGTTTCTCAATGTTTTTTTTTCTTTCTCTGGGTCCCTTCCCTGTGTTTCTCCTTTGCATTTCAACCAGTTTTCTGTTTATGTGTCTGTCTGCCCCACCAGTTCGATATCCCCCATAGCAAGTACCTTGGTCTTTTCATTTCCAGGATCCCAGAGAGTTCCTGAAACATGGTAAGAATCTGGGCATGTGTATTGAATTAATTAATCTTTTGTAATGATCCTGACCATAGAAGCATCTCTAGCATTTAGGAGTCAGTATTAGAGATATTCTATTTGCAGGCATCATGTATATGACCTTTTGGGTTTACAAACAGTGTAGGGGACCACGTCTGCCTTGGTGCCCTTATGATTTTGTGTGTCCCCATGTAGGCTGTGTAGGCAAAGCTAGATTACAAGAACCTGACTCTTGGCAGAACATTTTGTGATTCCTCTTGGAGCAGAGGAAGGTAAGCAGCCTGATGAGGGACGTCCAGATAGTTTCTCACCTGTCTCCCTCTCTAGCTGGAGGTTGATGCAAGGTTCTTCCTCATCCATCTCTGGTTTCAGTTGAGTACAGGATGTGCTCCCTACTCCTGAGATGACAGCTATGAACAAAACTGCTCACTGCCCTAGGGGGCAGCTGTGGGGTCCCCGCTGGCAGAGAGACCTATCTATCACCTGTGGTGTCTGTTGCTGAGCACCTTCTATTCACTCTCAGTCTCTGCAGCACTAGGTTGCAGAGAGCTGACACCAAGCTGATCTTGCTTTTACTGTGTCTTTCAAGGGAGAAAATGTTTGGAACCATTTGAGCTCATTGTCTTTTTTTAAAACTTTTTTACATTTATTTATTTTTGAGAGACAGAAAGAGATAGTGCATGAGTGGGGGAGGGGCAGAGAGAGAGGGAGACACAGAATCTGAAGCAGGCCCCAGGCTCTGAGCTGTCAGCACAGAGCCCGACGTGGGCTTGAACTCATGGACCGCGACATAATGACCTGAACAGAAATCGGACACCCAGCCGACTGAGCCACCCAGGAGCCTCTCAAGAAACAGACTCTCAAGTATAGAGAACAAACCGATGGTAACCAAAGGTGTGGAGAGGGGTGAAATAGGTGATAAGGATTAAAGAGTACATGTATCATGATGAGCACTGAGTAAGGTATAGAATTGATGAATCACTATACTGAACACCAGAAACTAAAGGAACACTATGTTAACTATACTGGAATTTAAAAAAAAAAGATTTATTGAGTTATAAAAGATATTTGAAAATTGCATCTATTTAATGTATACATTGGGAAGAGTTTGTGCATGTGCATACACACATGATAGCATCACCACAACAAAGATTGGTTCAATTTATTCCTTAATGAATGACTGGGGAGAAGCTCACTGACATGAGAACCCACCTATCTCTTACTTACCTGCCCCCACTCAAACGTGTCCCCTGTCTCATGCTGAAAATCCCATCATCTAAGGGTTCACTTGTCTGCGTTGAGTTAGGCACCTTATTTCCCTAAAGAAACCTGGCCTGGAGTAGGTCATGAGCCCTCTTGGAACTATCTCTGCCCGTCCAAGATCTAAATACAGTCTGCTGGACACATAACAGGCCACTGGAGAAAGACTGAGTGGTTTGTTATCGGGCTCTGATATCACCATAGTGGGATCATGGAAACACTATTTTAAAAGGTTACAGAAGACTGACTAGAGGACAGAATAAAAGCCAGTGACCCCACTGACCTAGGGAGCATCTTCAGCCTCTTTTGCTGATGAGCAGGCTGAGGTACCAGAGCAGGGTTCCAAACCCTCCACTTTCAGCTTCACTGTTCAAAGCCCCACCCCTGTACACATAAACTCTCTGAGAAGGGTCTTGGCCTCAATCCTTCCTCTGCTCACCCATGAGGAAACCATTTACATGCTCCTCTTCCATGTTCCCTGGTCCCCACTTGGTTAGAATCTCTACAGCTGACGGACTGGGTCCAGAAGTGGGACGAAGGGGACCTCAGGAGAGCAGGAGGTCCCTGCACGGTGGCGAGCTCCCCTGCACCCTGCCCACCATGGTTTCTTTGAAAATACAAGACTCCCTCACTCCAGGTACAGTTCCCAGGGGAGACTGCTTCATCTGGGCCTTCAGTGGTACGTCCTAATACAGGATGGTACACCTGCCGCTTCTCTAGCCACCTTTCACCCTCTCCTGACACCCCACACTCTGGTAATTTGCCCAGACAGGGTCACAGCATCCCCAGCTGCACCCCTTCCCGGGAATATACCTAAATTAAATGGGCACTGGATTGTTACATCTTAGTCTCACTCCTCTTAAACTCCCCACAGGGATCGTTCTCATTGCAGACTCCAAGATCCTGTACAGAGCTTGGGATAAAGAGTCCAGCCTCCTGTCTACATCCCCCACTTCACGAGTGGAATGGAGGGCTTAGGATGTCAGCAAAGGGGCATTTGTTACCCCAGCCACACTGAGGGACGTGCAACTTGGTAAAAGAACTTTGCAGGGCTCTGTGGCAGTATCCACCAAAATTCGATTCTATCCTGTCCCCAACCTCAGCAGCATTTCAGCTTCATGAAAAGAGGAACACGTGGGTCCTCTGTGAGGTCTCCCCAGTATTTAGAGCAGTATCAGGTACACAGGAAAGTACTTCAGAGACGCTTCCTCGGCAAAAGGATTCCTTGACACAGCACTTTCCACTGCTACGAACTTGCCTTAAAGAAATACTTACACACCACAGAGCTGTGTGACAATGACCATAGCAAATTTCTGGGAGGGTGGACGCTAAATGGCCATTACTAGTCAATGGCCTTTGGGAGGGTAAGTGAGAGATGAAGTGTTCATCCCATACCTTGGAGCACTCACTGACTGGCCTGAAACAGAATGAGAGGAGCAAATTTGTATTGCCTAGACAGGTTTCAGTATTTGTTTTCAATGGGGAGTGGCAGGTCAGTGGTAATCCTAACTCAACCACCAGTGTCTATACGTGTATATGTACGTGCAGGTGCGATCTGTAAATACTGGTAACAGGGACAAGAAGGAAACACCTAATCGGGCTAGACTGATCACCTCTGATGATCAAACTGGTAAAGGAAAGACTTGGGCAGCTTCTTACATCCTCTGGTGTAGACAACTGTACTTCTAAAACGGCCAAAATCATATTCAAAAGCAAATGCTTTCTTGCTTTTTTTTTCATTTTATGCAGCTGTAAGTCATGGAGCATAAAATTCACCCTTTTTAGTTGGCTTTTACTGTATCCAAAGGTTGTGCAAACCATCACTAATATCAAATTCCAGAAAAAAAAGAAACCCTATGCCAGTAGTGGTCCCTGCCCAATCCCCGCTCCCAGGAGCCCTGGACATTTACTAACAGCTTTATGTCTCTACAGATTTGTCCATTCTGGACACTTTAACTAAATAGGATCCCACATTATGTGGTCTTTGAGTCTGGCTTCTTTCACTTGCCTAATGTGGTCAGGATTCATCCGTGTTGCAGCAAGTACCGCCACTCCGTTCTTTTTATGGCTGAATAATATTCTACTATATGGATACGTCACCCCAGGTGATATATTCGTTACTTGGTTGGCACTGGGCTGTTGGCACCCTGTTGTGATTAATGCTGCAAGGAATACTCGTCAACAAGATTTTGTGTGAGCTTAGGCCTTAACGTGTCTTGGATATCTATACCAACGATGGGAGAGCTGGGCCATGCAGCAGGTCCGCTTGACTTTCTGAGGAGCTGCCCCACTGTTTTCCACAGCAGCGGTGCCATTTTGGATTCTCACCAGCAACGCATGAGGATTTCAGTTGTTCTGCACCTTCCCCAACACTTGATATTTTCACTTTTTAAGTTATATCCATACTAGTGGGTGGGAAGTTGTAATTCATTGTGGTTTCTAGTTTTGTTTTCCTAAGGACTAATCTTTTTAAGCATCTTTTCATGTACTTACTGGGCATTTGCAGATCTTTTTCATAGAAATGTCTATGCAAATGCTTAGCCTCCCCACTTTTTTTTTCTGATTTTGAGAGAGAGCGAGCACGTGCATGCTCAAGCAGGGGAAGAGGCTGAGAGAGAGAATCCCAAGCAGGCTCCATGCCGTCGGCCTAGAGACTGATCTGGGGCTTACTCTCATGAACTGTGAGATCATGACCCAAGCTGGAATCAAGAGTCGGTTGCTTCACTGACTCAGCCCCCAGGCGTCCCCCCTTAGCCCATTATTAATTGGGTTTTCTGTCTTTTTACTCTAGGCTTGTAAGAGTTCTTTTTACATTCTGATTACGGGGCACTTATTAGACACACGAATACTATCTCCCATTCTTTTTGATTTTCTACTTGCTTATGGAATCCTTTAAAGCAAAACATTTTTCTCATTTTGATGGAGCCATTTTTATCTAATTTTTCATTAATTATCTGTGCTTTTGATGTCCTAAGAATCCATCCCCTAACCCAATGTCACAAAGATTTACTCCTACGTGGTCTTATGGAAGTTTTATAGCGTTAGTTCTTACATGTGGTTTTGGATCCATTTTTACTTAATTTTTGTTGATGTTAAGAGGTTTGGATTCAAATTCATTCTTTTAAATGTGACTATCTAGTTGTCCCAGCACCATTTACTAAGAAGATTGCCCCATTTAATTGTCTTGGCACTACTGTCAACAATTAACTCACCAGAGACAGATGGGTTATTTTCGGACTCTCAATTCCATTCTCTCGATCTCTGAGTCTATCTTGACACCAGTACGACACTGTATTCATTACTGGAGCTTTGAAATAATGCCTGAAATCAGAATGAGTGCGTCTTCCATCTTTGGCTGTCTTCTGCAAGACTGTTTAAGCTATAACAATTTCCCCATAAATTTCAGGATCAGCCTCTCAATTTCTTAAAAACTGCAGTTGGAGGGGCACCTGGGTGGCTCCCTTGGTCAAGTGTACACTTCGCCTCAGGTCATGATCTCGCGGTCCGTGGGTTTCAGTCTTGTGTTGGGCTCTGTGCTGACAGCTCGGAGACTGGAGCCTGCTTCGGATTCTCTGTGCGTGTCTCTCTCTTTCTGCCCCTTCCCCACTCGCAGTCTGTGTCCCTTTCTCTCAAAAAGAAACATTGATTTTTTTAAAAATTGCAGTCAGAATATCGATAGGGATTACACTGATAGACTGGATCAATTTGGGGAATGTTGCCATCGTAACGATATCAAGTCTCCCAATCGATGAACGTGGGCAGTCTTTCCATTTTTTAAAATTTGCTTTAATCTCTTTAAACTGCATTTTGTAACTTTCAGTGTGTAACTCTTGCACCTGCTTGGTCAAATTAATTCCTAAGTACATTATTCTTCTTACTCTATTGTTACTGAAATTACTTTCTTACTTATTTGGATGATTCACTCGCAATGTATAGAAATACAATTGGTTTTTGTATACGGATGTATCTTGTAACCTGAGTCAGTCTATTTTATATTTATTTATTTTTATTTGTTTAATGTTCATTTATTTTTGGACAGAGAGCACTGGGAGGGGAGGTGCAGAGAGAGAGGGGGTGAGGGAGGATCTAACGAAGGGTTCTGTGCTGACAGCAGTGAGCCCGACTGTGGGGCTTGAACTCCCAAACCATAAGATCATGCCCTGAGCGGTAGTCAGAAGCTCACCTGAATGAGCCACCCAGGTGCCCAAGTCTACTTCATATTTCAAGTAGTTATAGCAACACAGGACTCAATCCCAACTCAATTGATGGAAAGTTGGATTCAAACACCAACACTGACATCCTCTGACAGAAAAGGAAAAGAAAAAAATGACACATTACATACAAGGGGACAAACAGGACAGGATGGCAGACAACTGATCAGGATACATGCAAGCCAGAGTTTTCAGAGTAAGACAAATGTGTTTTGAAAATGAAGGTGAAACAAAAACTTCCAAGTAACCAAAAAAAGCTGAGGAAATTCATGGCCAGCAGATCTGCTCTACAAAGCATGTTAAAGGAAGTTCCTCGTCATGGAGGGGGGCACTTGTTGGGACGAGCCCTGGGTGTTATATGGAAACGAACTTGACAGTAAACTATTAAGAAAAAAAAATAAAAAAAGGAAGTTCCTCAGGAAGAAGGCATGTGAGATCCAAAGAAACTCTGGATCTATACAAAGAACTGGTATCTTTGTGGGCGAATTCAAACTTTTTTCCTTATATCATCTACATAATAGTAACAATGTATTGAGGGGTTTACGACCTTGGTAGAAATAAAATGCAAGGCAGCAACAGCACTAAGGCTGGGAAAAAGGAAATGGAGGTATAGGATCCTAAGATTCTGACTGTGTACACAACGTGGTATAATATCATGTGAAGGCATAGTGTCAAGAGCAACAATATATATTGGAAACCCTAGAGCAACTGTTTGGAAAAAATGTTTAAAGATGTATAACTAGTAAGCTAATAGTGGAGATAAAATGGAGTAACAGCAAATGTTCACCTGATCCAAAATTATAGAGGCACTAGGAAAGGAAAATGTGAATCAAATATCCACAGGATAAAACATACACCAGATGGTAGACTTCAATGTAAACTGTTAACACAGTAACTGAACAATGCCAACATGTCTCAATTAAAAGACCTAATTTGGGGGCGCCTGGGTGGCTTAGTCGGTTGAGCGTCCGACTTTCGATTAGGTCATGATCTCGCGGTTCGTGGGTTCGAGCCCCGCGTCGGGCTCTGTGCTGACTGCCAGCTCAGAGCCTGGAGCCTGTTTCAGTCTGTGACTCCCTCTCTCTCTGACCCTCCCCTGTTCGTGCTGTCTCTCTCTCTCCTAGAAATTAAAAAAAAAACATTTAAAAGACCTAATTTGTCACTTCAGATAAAAAAATAGCAAGACCCAACGATATACTGTCAAAAAGAATCTCACTTTAAACATGAATACACAAATAAGTTAAAAGTAACTGAACAGAAAATGATAATGCTATGGTTTGAACATGTGTCCTCCAAAATTCCTGTGTTAAATCCTAACCTCCAAAGACGATGGTATTAGGAGTTTGGGCCTTTGGAAGGTGATGAGACCCTTGGGTAGCCCTCATGAACAGAATTAGGGCCCTTATGAAAGAGGATCCAGAGATCCTTTGTCTTTCCACTAGGTGAGGACACAGCTGCAAATCTGTGACCTTGAAAAGGGCCCTCACTGGAGTCCAACTAGGCCGGCACCCTGATCTTGGACTTCCAGCCTCCATAAGTGTGAGATACAAGATTGTTTATAAGTCGCCCAGTCTGGTATTTTATTTCTGCATCCCGAACACACTCAGACACATACACTCAGCAAACGTGAATCACAGGAAAGGCTGGAGAGTCTAAATTACTATTAATAAGAAACTATACTTCAGAATGAGGATCATCACAAGGGAAAAAGACAGATGTTACACAATAAAAGACAGGTCTAGTCATCGAGAAGATACAAAAATCATGAAATGCATGCATTGGTCAAAACTGATATAAGAGCTAAAAACTGACAAAACTAAAGGAAGAATAGAGAAATCGGTAAGGTGGTGCCTTCAACATTCCCCCGTCTACAAGTGACACTTCAAGTGGACAATACAATCAGAAATTCGATGGAGCAGTGGAGCGACACTATCAACAGCCATGACCTAATGGATGCTTACAGGACAGCACAGGACACCGTCTTCTGAAGTGCACATACAAGCGTCACGAGACAGGCCATAGGCTGTGCCCTAAAGGAAGTCTCAACAACTTCTGCAGGGCTGAAATCATACACACTGGGTTCTCTGACCACAAAAATCTAAAGTGAAATTAGGTGCAGCAAGCTATCTGGAAAACTACAAAATATTCTGATATTAAATAGCTTTTCTCAATAAGGCAGAGATCAAAGAAGAACCTGCAAGAAGTAGAAAACCAAACCACAGTATGTCAAAATCTGTAAGGTGAATCGAAAACAATGCATTGAGGGCAATTTTTACCATTAATTACATTAGAAAAGAAAAACTGTCTAAAATCAATTGTCTAAACTGTCACCTTAAGAATTAGAAAAGCAATGGGGCGCCTGGGTGGCTCAGTCAGTTAAGCGACCGACTTCAGCTCAGGTCATGATCTCACGGGTTCGTGGGATGGAGCCCCGCGTTGGGCTCTGTGCTGACAGCCAGCTTAGAGCCTGGAGCCTGTTTCGGATCCTCTGTCTCCCTCTCTCTCTGACCCTTCCCTGCTCACACGGTCTCTCTCTCTCTCAGAAATGAAACAAAATATTAAGAAAAAAGAATTAGTAAAGCAAACGAGCCTAAGTGTCCATCAACTGACGAATGGATCAAGAAGATGTGGTTCATCTATACAATGGAATACTACATGGCAGTGACAAAGAATGAAATCTGGCCATGTGTAGCAACTTGGATGGAACGAGAGGGTGTTATGCTGAGCGAAATAAGTCAGGCAGAGAAGGACACATACCATATGTTTGCACGTATAGGAGGATTAGGAGGAACTTAACGGAAGACCATGGGGGAGAAGAAGGGGAAAAATAGTTGGGGAGACGGAGGGAGGCAAACCATGGGAGATTCTTGAATGCTGAGAACAAACTGAGGGCGATGGGGGTGGGGGGTAGGGGAAGAGGGGTGATGGGCATGGGGGAGGGCACCTGTTGGGATGAGCACTGGGTGTTCTATGGAAACCAATTTGACAATAAACTATTGAAAACAAACAAAGATAAGATACCATAGTGAGACGGTTCCACGGCTTTGAGATTGGGTCAATGTTTGAGAATCACTCACGCTCACTGACCATAAGAACAGACTGAAGATACATGAGCACCTCAATAGATGCATAAAGAGCATTTGCTAAAATTTACTTGATCAAACCTCCTAGCAAACTAGGAATAAAGAGGGATTTCTAGCTTAGTGTCTCAGGTCCGCTGCAACAGAACTACCACAGACTGGATGACTTATAAAAACAAGAGAAATCTACTTCCCACACTTCTGGATGCCGGGAAACCCAAGATCGAGGTGCCAGCAGATTTGGGATCACGTGAGGCTTTGCTGCCTGCTTCACAGACTGCTGACTTCTTGTCCTCACATGGCAGGAGGGCCGAGGGAGCTCTCAGGCGGCTCTTTGATAAGGGCACTAATGCCGTTCGTGTGGGCTTCACCCACATGACCCGATCACCTCCCGAAAGCCCTACCTCCAATCACCATCATACTGGAGAAAGGTTTCAACGCGAATGTTGGGGAGACGGCAAGATTCATTCAGTCTTGGCAACATCCTTAAACTGATAACTGGCATCTACAAAAATATCTTAAGCTACTATAATTGTTAATAGTGAAGGTGTGAATGCTTCCCTGCTTAGACAGGGAACAAGGTAAGTATGTGTACTTCCACCACTTCCAGTCAATATTCCCATGGCTGTTCTGGCCAATAAAAAAGTCAAGAAGAAAGAAAGAAGGAAAATAGTCATCATTCACAGGCAACACCTGAATCTATAAAAAGAATCCATAAAAAATTACTTGAATTAAGGGGCGCCCGGGTGGCTCAGTCGGTTAAGCGTCCGACTTCGGCTCAGGTCATGATCTCGTGGCTTGTGAGTTCGAGACCCGTGTTGGGCTCTGTGCTGTCAGCTCGGATCCTGGAGCTTGCCTCCGATTCTGTGTCTCTCTCTTTGCCCCTTCCCTGCTCGTTCTCGGTCTCTGTCTCTCTCTGTCAAAAATAAATAAACAGTAAAATTTTTTTAAAAAAGTACTTAAATTAAGAAGCGAGTTTAGCAAGGTGAAGACACACAGAATCAGTATGTAAAAGTAAATACTGCTTCTATTTACCAGCCATATAAAATGAACAACTCAGGAAACTACAGATGCTGGCGAGGATGTGGAGAAACGGGAACCCTCTCGCACTGTTGGTGGGAATACAAACTGGTGTAGCTGCTCTGGAAAACAGTGTGGACGTTCCTCAAAAATTGAAAAACAGAACTGCCCTACGACCCAGCAATAGCACTGCTATGAGTTTACCCAAAGGAGACGGGGGTGCTGATGCATAGGGCCGCATGTACCCCAACGGTTACAGCAGCACTTTCAACAATAGCCAAATTATGGAAAGAGCCTAATGTCAATCAACTGATGAATGGATAATGATGTGGTTTATATATAAAATGGAACACTACTTGGCAGGGAGAAAGAATGAAATCATGCCATTTGCAGCAACGTTGATGGAACTGGAAGGTATTGTGCTGAGTGAAATAAGTCAGTCAGAGAAAGACAGGTATCATATGTTTTCATTCCTAACTGGATCTTGAGAAACTTTACAGAAGACCACGAGGGAAGGGGAGGGGAAAAAATAGTAACAGACAGGGAGGGAGGCAAACCATTAAAGATTCTTGAATACAGAGAACAAACTGAATGTTGATGGGGGTGGGGGGCGCGGCAAGGAAAACGTGTGATGGGCACTGAGGAGAGCACCTGTTGGAATGAGCACTGGGTGTTGTGTGTAAGCGATGAGCCACGGGAATCTACCCCAAAAACCAAGAGCCCACTTTACACAATGTGCGTTCGCCAATTGGACAATAAATTATGTTTAAAAAATAATAGGTTACTAACTCTTCAAAAAAAAAAAAAGTCAGCCAGACACTAACAACTAAACAAGGAAACAGAGGCAGCAAACCCAGGAAGGGGTGGGATGGACCAGTACCCACTACTGCTCCAATCTTTTAGACAGTTTGACAAGAAAAAAATTATGATACGTGCAAAAAACAGGAAAGTATGAATAAGCAACAGAAACTGCCTGTGCTTGCAACCAGATGTCAGATTTGACAAATAATTCAAAGTAGCTGTTATAAATAGGTCCAAAGAACAAAGGAAACCACAATCATAAAAGGAAAGTAAGGTATCATGAAAATGTCACATCAAAGACAGAATAACAATAAAGAGAGAAAGATTATACAAAAGAGCCAAATACAAGGTCTGCGGTTGACAAGTACAATAACTAAAGTGAAAAATTCACTTGAGGTGATCGACACTAGTTGAACTACCAGAGAAAGACTTAGCAATCTTGAGGACAGATGGATAGAGACTATACAATCTGAAGAAAGAAAGGAAAATAAACGAGGACAATAAACTGAGCTGCACAGACATATAGGACACTCTGAAAAGCACCAAGGATGCAGGAGAGTACCAGAACAGAGACAGAAAGGACCAGAAAACCAGTCAAAGAAACAGTGCCTGAAAGCCACTCAACGAACTCCAAGTAGGCTACATGAGAGATTCAGACACATCACAGTAAACGTGCTGAAAGCCAAAGGCAAGGAGAAACTCTTGCAAACAAGAGAAAATGACCTGTCACTTCTGAGGGAAATCCAATGAGATTAACAGCAGTTTTCTCAACAGGAAAACCAGAGGCCAGAAGGAACTAACTGGGATTATACATTAAAAAATGCTCAACAACCAAGAATCTCATATCCAGTAAACTATTCTGAAACAGGAAAGCAATGTTGTTACTGAATTTGTTCTTTAGGTATAACAGATTTTGTGTTTCTTTTGCGGGGGTCAGAGCTTTCAGGGTTTTCTACAGATAAGAGCATATCATCTGGAGGTGGAGGACTTGATGGCCACTAAAATAAACCAGACATAGAAAGACAAATACTGGCCAATCTCACTTCTACATGTAATCTAAAATAGTGAGACTCCTGGAAGCTGAGGGTACAACAATGGCTGCCTGGAGATAGGGGAGGGTGGGGTCATTATGTAAGATTAGTAGGTTCTGGAGATCTACTACACAGCATAGTGCCTTTAGCTAACAATACTGTGTTGTATATAAGGTTGCTAAGAGGTTATCTTGTGTTTTTTTTTTTTTTTTAACATTTTATTTATTTCTGAGAGAGGGAGAGAGACAGCGCAAGCAGGGTAGGGTCAGAGAGAGACACACAGAATCTGAAACAGGCTCCAGGCTCTGAGCTAGTCGGCAGCACAGTGCCCGACATGGGACTCGAACCCATGAACCGTGAGATCATGACTTGAGCCAAAGTCGGACTCTTAACCGACTGAGCCACCCAGGCGCCCTGCCCAAGAATCTTTTAAAAATGCACATGCTGTGATCTACACCCAGAGAATCTCATTTAGTGTGGTCATGATGGTGCCCTAGAATCTGAGATTTAAAAAAAAAATGTTTATTTATCTTGAGAGAGAAAGCATGTGCGTGAGTGGGGTGGGGGTATGGGCAGAGGGAGAGGGAGAATCCCAAATAGGCTCTACACTGTTCACGTGGAGTCTGATGCAGGGCTCGATCTCATGAACTGTGAGATCATGTCGAGATGAAATCAAGAGTCGGATCCTGAATCAACTGAGCCAGCTATGCACCCTAGAATCTGTGATTTTTAACTCTGTCTAGGAAACTCTCAAGAACGTAATTCAATCCCTGTGGTAGCAAGCCTGACTCCAATGTACTAGCTCTTTCTGGACAAACACACCCATGAGACATGAATCTGAAAGCACACAGGAAGCACAGCATAATGAGCACAGAATGAGAGTCAAAAAAAGGGCAGGGCAGCAGATTTTCTGAGAAGACATCACAACCCCACAGGACTTTCTCTGCGAAAGCTTCCATCTATCTCAAATCCATTCTCTTTATGGCCAGTGGGTGGGGGTGGTGACAGCAGATGACATTAAGTTCTCATGATGACATGGGCTTTTCTCAGGGACCACGAAACCCATATGATGTAAGGTAATGCATCTATTGTCTCCACATCCTCTCAGCATTTGATTCATTCTTACACCCACACTCCACTCCACGTCAGCCTGGAGGAACCAGAACTTGGGCACAGGCCTTCCCTTCACCCACCAGAAACCTGACCCTGACCTTTGGAGAGCGCCTCCGTCTTCTTTCAGCCGTCCTGTGATCTCATCTGCTGTCCCAAACAGGACAGAAGCTTAAAGCCCTTGCCCATCCCCTTACTCTGGTGTCCATACCTGGAAAGGCTTGTCATCAATGAGGAGGAGAGCCCCAGACCCAGGCGCTAAGAGCCAAGATGAGCACTAAACCATCCCAGGCACGGACATCCCATGGCAGCGGTGACCTATGAGATGAGCTTTACCTGACACCCCAGCTGTCCCTGAAACATGTTCTTATCACAGAAAAGGACGAGGGCTCCCAGAATCCTCCCTGGGGAGTACTTCCTGGGAGTACCACCCTGCCATGTATTTCCTCTGACTAAATCCAGGCAAGGACCAGCATATTATGTGGTTTATAACCACAATGGCACATTTGAAAATTTCAGAGGGCGACTGTGAATGTTGAAATGAGTAAAGGGAAGGGTCAGCATTTAAAAAGGGAAAGTTGCAGGGAGGCAAATCTTTCTGACAGAGACTTCCATAAAGTGGATTTTCCGTCAATGTAACTTCCCTGTAAACTGAGTGATACTTGCATGTTGTTTTACCTGGGAAGGTTCCCACAACCCTTGACTGTCTTGGAGACTACATCAGTGAAAGCAATTCTGTTCGTGGCTTTGCGTGTGATACAACATGCCAGTATCACTTGGTATCTGGGAGCTGTGCGTACAGGAAATGGCATGAGGGGAAGGCAAGTGTACTGCCTGGATGGCTTTCTCCAGGACATGCTGTGAAAGGGCCGGAAGAATTAAATGGGAGATGTTCACAGTGTGATCTGCCAGAGGTCACTGAACAAAACCTGCTTGAGCACTGCCGCTTTGTTTCCATGTCTGTCTCCCTGACCCGACTCTTAACTCCTTCTTGGAAGGTTGGAAACACACCCAGTTCACCTTGGTGTCCTCAGGCCGCAGGACCTGACACTGGGAGGGCGGCCAGTCCACACCTGTGGAACTGAAGTCGAATGGGAATGGCTGGGCCCAGTGTCACGATGATGAACCACACAGATGCCGGTGTGCAGCGGGCAGGAGAGGAGTGCCACAGGTCTCAGTCTTAGGACCCACGCAGCAGGGTAAGACCAGCCTGCAGGACTGAGCTCCATCACATCCCGCAGGGGTTCTAGATGTAACCAGTTAAAACAATCTGCATTAACCATAAGGGTCTAACAGAGACAAACGGGTAACTTACTGCTTTATTTTTTGGTACGAACCTTCTTTTTAGCTGGCCTGACACACAAATTCAGGCACAGCACACTCTGGTCGGGAAGGAGAAGCTGACCTGAAAGTCTTTCAGGCTGAGGCAGTGGTGGGCTGGTCGGGGCACACACGCAGGAAGGGTAATCCTAGAGGGCACACGTGATATTTCTGAAACACAGTTTCCAATCATTAGGGAGCCCAGAGCTGGACGTACACGCATCCGGCAATACGGCTCACCGGGGCCTCAACGTGGCCTCCCCGCATGGGCCTTCCCCTCTAGGACTCCGTGTCTACTTGGAATATTCACCTGAGCCCTCGGTTTCAGAGTGCTGCCTGGAGGCGGTCATTTCCCAAGGTAATGTCTGTCCACGATACCAGCTCATCCTCTCTCGAGGGTGGGGGTCATGTGGAGGTGCCGTGCGTGCAAAGCTGTGGGCAGGGGCCACCCCCGCTGCCCCACAGTCAGAGCTCTGGCGGGTGTGGCTGGAGGCTCAGCAGTCGGTTTGCATTCAAAGTGCTCACAGAGGCTTGCAAAAACGTGCTAAGAGTGGATGTTTCGTTTTTGGTTTTGTATTTTTAAATCGAAAGTCCAGGAATAGTTTGGACACAGGACATTAATGTCCTCGCCTCTTCCCTCTGCCTGTCCCCAGGTGCCGGGTTTGTTTTCCCCACTGTTACAAAATCAGTGTGTACACGTCTGCAACAGAACCTTCCCGTGTCTTTAATTGTCCCCTGCTCGCCTCCCAACCTTTTGTAGGGAGGGCCTGTTAGCAACAGGGACCAAAATAGTTTCTTGGAAAAATCTATTACATAGAGAGGAAGACTCATCATCATTAGGAATTGCTCAGGATGAAAGCCTGATTATTCAAAAGTGTCAAAATGGGTTTACATCACCTCCTGTGCCTTTTGTCTCTCTCCTTTCTCCAGCGACCAGGCGAGAACAGGTCGTACCCTTGCTGGGGGCTGCGGCTTTGACCAGCGCCCCTGCCCTAACATCTCACGTCAATGTTCTCAGACATCCAGACACCAACAGGCACAACGTACGAAGCCATTTTTAAATCCTCCTCTTCCCCTCTCACTGCAAGTTCACTGAACCTCCTAGCAGTAAAGGCACACTGACCGGGTGACCATACAGGGGATATCCTGGTTGGAATGCTGGGAGGCACAGCTGCAGGAGCGGAAGCCAGCTGAGGAAAAGGCTGCGCTGCTTTCCCCTCCGTCTTTGCCTCTAGTTTACGTAAAGCTTTTTCTAGACCAGGCAGCCAATTACATTTGTTTTCTCCCACTTGCAGGAGAGAGCAAGTTAAACCTTCAACATTTTTGTTCACCTCTGGGAAGGTCTGGATCCTTTTCCCTGGGCCTGGCCTCGAGAGCATAAAGACCCAAGTCATAAGGTGGCTGCATTTGTTCCCCTTATAACATCCAGCATGGCTAAAGCAGCCAGGTATGCAGGGAGCCCACACTCCTGGACCCGGACCTTTCATTTTGGCATTCCGTGTGTCGCAGTTACCACTCAGAACAGCTCTTTCATATGGGGGGCACATCCACAGTCACCGAGGCACAATCGGCTTATCATCTCTACCGCGTCATCCTTCCTTTACTCAGAGTCGTGCACCGTATTCTAGTGAGTCAGGGTCTTCCTGCTACTGAGTCCCATGGCTGCCACCAGGGTTTTGGACGTCCCAAGACCGCCCTTGCTTCTGTCGCATCCCCAGGAGGCCTCAAAGGGGTCAGCACATGGTCATCCTCAGGGCTAAAGTTTATTACAGCAAAAGGATAGAAAGCAAAATCACCCAGGGGAAAAGGCGCCTTGGGTAACATCTGGAGGAAACCAGAGCAAGCCTTCTGAGCATCCTTTCCCAGGAGAGTCACACAATTCGTGCCTTCAGCAACAAATCATGACAACTCAGGTGAAATGCTGGCTCAGGGAAGCTCAGGAGTAACACAGTATCCAAAGTTTGTGTTGGGGGCTGGTCACGTAGGCACTGTCTGCCCAGCACGGACCAAGATTTCAGATTCCCAGAAGGAAAAGTATTTTCATAAACGTCTAACCTAGATGTTTCATAGGTGTTTAACGTGAGACATGTTGTGTGGACAGTTTAGGAAGAGTAAAGCACCCTGCTCGGGTACGGAATGGTGGGAAACCTGAAATCCAAGTTCTCGGGTGCAAGGTAAGGGCCAACATGCTGAGCTTTGTAAGGACAGTAGTCTCAGGCCTGCTATGTTAACTCGTCTCTGCACAACACCCAATAACAAAGCTTCAAAATACATCACCAAGTCAGACAGAACTGAAGGAGAAATGAACAAATCTACAAATAATAGGTATAGAGCTCAACACTCTCTCAGTCATATGCAGAAGAAAGAGAAGGAAAATTAGCAGAACGCAGATGAACTGAACAACCCGTAAGTATAGAACCCTTCACATAACCCTTCACATATGGAAGTTTCACCAAGGTGGACTGTATTCTGGATCATAAAACACATATTACAAGTTATAAAAGAGTTGAAATCATACAGAGAATGTTTCCTGAGCAAAACAGAACCCCCCCCCCAATATGTAAGAAAAGGCAAAGAGGAAAATCTCCAAACACAGGGAAATTACACCATACACGTCTAAATAATCCCATGGCACAAATGGCCAAGTCTCCAGGGAAATTAGAAAATATTTTGGACACTAACATTGTATCAGAGGAACTGAATGGAAATGAAAATACAACATATCCAAATATGCAGGATGTAGCTACTGCTGTGCTGAGCAGGAAAGGGACAGTATCAAATGCCTGAATTAGAATGAATAAAGGACCCACATCAATAATCAAAGTTTCCACCTTAAGATAAAGGAGGGGCGCCTGGGTGACTCAGTTGGTGAAGCCTCTGACTTCAGCTCAGGTCATGATCTCACGGTTCCGGTTCGAGGGTTCTAGCTCCGAGCTCCGTATCAGGCTCTGTGCTGACACCTCAAGCCTGGAGCCTGCTTTGGATTCTGTGTCTCCCTCCCTCTCTCTCTGACCCTTCGCTGCTCACGCTGTCCCTCCCTGCCTCCCTCCCTCCTTCCCTCTCTCTTTCTCTCTCTCTCAGAAATAAATAGCACATCAGAAAAAAAGAAACCAGATAAAGGAATAAATATATATAAACTTAAAGCTGGCAAATAAGAGAAACAGCGTTTAGAGCAGATATCAGGAACAGAATAAAGACAGTCAATGAAACCAAAAGCTGGCTCTTTAAAAAGGTCAATAAAATTCATAAATTTCTATCCAGACTGACACAAAAAGAAAGATAAGTAAAATAAAGACACAACTTACCAAATCGGGAATGAGATAGGTTAAAGACTCCAGAGAATTTAAATGGATTCTAACAAATAACTCTATGCACCAACATTTGCTAACTGAGATGGAACACAGCAATTGCTTGAAAGACACAAACTATTAAAGTTCAACTAAAAACACAGAAACAAAACAAAAAAAACCAACGAAAGCACGACCCAGGTAATCTAAAAACATACCTCTATTTCTACAATTTTATTGGTAAAAACTTTGAGGAACGAAATCTCCAGGCCCAGACAGTTTCTCTGGAAAATTGTACCACACACTGAAGGAGAAATAAGAGTGTCCCATCAACAATAGCCAAATTATGGAAAATGCCCATATGTCCACTGGCTGATGAATGGAGAAAGAAAAAGTGGTATATATATTATATATACATATATATATACATACACACACATACACGATGCAATACTGCTTGGGGAATAAAAAGAATGAAATCTTGTCATTTGCAACAACGTGGATGGAAGTAGATCATATTATGCTAAGCAAAAGAAGTCAGTCAGAGAAAGACAAATACCATATGATTTCACTCATATGTGGAATTTAAAAAAACAGATGAACGCAGGGGACGGGAAGCAAAAATAAGATAAAAATAGAGAAGGAGGCAAACCACAGGAGACTCTTAAATACAGAGAACAAACTGAGGGTTCTTGGAGGGGTGTTGGGTTGGGGGATGAGCTAAATGTGTCATGGGCATTAAGGAGGACACTTGTTGGGATGAGCACTGGGTGTTCCATGTAAGTGATGAATCACTAAATTCTACTCCTGAAACCATCACTATACTATATGCTACCTTGGACTTAAATTTTTAAAAATTCTACAAAAGTAGTCGAAAAATAATAAGAAATAACAGCAATTCTACAACCTCTTCAAAGAAACAGAGAGAGGGAACACTTCTAGAATCATTTTATCAGATTGGCATTACCCTGACGCCAAAATTAGACAAAGACAGTGCTGGCAAATCAAATTCAATCATATATACAAAGAATAATACAACATGAGCAAGTTGGGTTTACCCTAGAAATGCAAAGTTGGTGTAGAATTCAAAAATCAATTCAGAAATCAAATATATGAGTCTATCCAATAAAACCACAACCAACCAGATGATGACATCACCTGATGCAGAGATAACATCTGACCAAATCCGACAGCCATTCACGATAAAAACATCCAGCAAACCAGGATTAGGAGGGAGCTTTCTGAACCTGGATACAGTGTGGGTGGCCGCGCATTGAAGAAGTTCTCAGACTCTACGCTGAGCTGACATGTGGGGCTGCCTCTGTGACAGAGCAGCAGCAGGCTGCACATAGGCTTTATTTCATAGTTCATTAGATGGAAGCATCAAATATCAAAGCATGGAAAGAGAACACAAAAGATCCTTGGACATTAACCAGACATACAACTGGTGGCTACGTGAAGGCATGCAGGGAACATGTGAAGTTTTAAGGAGTGTCAGGGAATTACAGCGAGTTTTGTATCTTAACTGTCCTCTGGGGAATCACGGGGCTCTGCAGCTCATAATGCTATCACGTTCGACAGGCTGGAGACCAGAACATTGCTGACGATTCAGCTATCACCCTGTTCACCCTCCAGGCCTTACAATACATTCTCTAGAAATAACTCCACAATATAGGGCATCTTACAAAAATGCCTACACCTTCTATCCTACTTGAATGAATAAACGCTATGAATAAATAAACGCTAATGAATAAATGCTTTCTCGATAAGACCAGGAACGAGGCTAGGATATCCACTCTCCCCTCCGTTATTCAGTATTTGGCTGGAAGTCCTAGCCACTCCAGTAAGGAAAGAAAAAAGAAAGATCAGGAAGGAGGAAATAAAACTGTTCCAATTCACAATGACGTGATTACGTGCATAGAAAATCCCACGAAATTAAAGAAAAAACCTTCTAGAACTAAGTGAACTCAATTTGTCACAGCAAAGAAGCTTAGCACAAAAAATCAAGCAACTTTCTACGTGCTAGCATGGAACAATTACATAACAAGACAAAGTACAGAAACCACCCACACGTACCATTTACAATCACTTCCCCCGTTCCAGTCCATAGAAACATACACAGTACCTGTATGCCCAAAACACAAGCAGCTGAGGAAAGAAATCTAAGACCCAAAGGAATGGAGACACATACTGTGGTCATGGGTCGATCAAATCAAGAGAAGTTGGACGTCGATAGGCCCCAAAGGGATGCAACGTTTTAATACAATGCCTACCAAAAATCTCAGTCGGACTTTTTGGGTATATAGACTGATTATGAAGTTTATGTGGAAAGGCAAAGGAACTAGAATAGTCAAATAGTTCTGAAACTGAAAAACAAAATCGGAGGGGGTAACACCGATTTTATGATTTACTATACTGCAAAGCCCAAGATACGGAAACAATGTAAGTGTCCGTGGAGGGATGAATGGATCAAGAAAATGTGCTGTAGATATACCAAGGGATATTATGTGGCCATAAAAAAGAAAATCCTGCCTTTTGCAACTACACAGACGGGCCCTGAATGCTTTACAGTAAAAGAAGACAGGGAAAGACCAATACTGTATGTTCTCATATCTGTGGAAATTTAAAAAGCCAAACTCACAGAAATAGAGATTAGAATGGTGTTTGCCAGGAGTTGGGGAAGATGGTGGCCTTGGGTACAAAACTGCAGCAATAAGAAGTTATGGGATCAATGTATAGCATGGTGACGATCATTAACTATACTGTATCATATATTGAAAGGTAAGGGAGTAGATTTTATTGTTACTCCACAAAAAAAATGGTAATTATGTGAAAGGACAGAGTGTTAACTGACCTTATGTAGTGAGCATTTCAATACACACACACACACACATTGAAATCATTACCTTGTACACCTTCCACTTACATGTTATACATGAACAGTATCTTATGAAAGCTGAAAAAAGAAAATCATCTCTGATATGTCCAGGGGGAGCCCCTTCAGGCTATTTTCTGTGTCCTTCTGACATCACCCAATCACTCTTTGAACTGTCCGTTATTCTGATACCACAAGTTTCCTTGAAGTGTCCTTTATCACTGCTACCATAAGTTGAGCCAGGCTCATTTATCCTTTCCCTCTCCCAGTCTGGGAACCCATCATTGAATGGAGAATAATATTTAGAAGTCAGGACCCGGGGGCTAGGTGTACTTATTACTATTGGGATGTGTGGTCTCTAGAAAGTTTGGAATGCATGTATGTACACATGCAAACACACACGCATACATATGTACATCTGTATCTATCAATCTATGCATATATGCACGTATACATACTGTAAAGCACTGGCTCACATGGAGACTCCAATCCCAATGTAACACCTTAGAATTTGTTTTCTTCCTTTCTATATTTGAAATTCCCTTTTCCAAAAGTGAGAGCTGTGTCTTCCACATTTATTGAGCAGATGAATCCCAAAGTATGTAAGCCATCCCATCTGCACACCAGAGGCCCGCCCTCACATGCTCTGCTGAACCATACCCTGACCTGGACCTCCACGCTCCACTCAAGTTTGAACCCTTGAGCCAGTTAGCCTTCTCCCCATCCAACGCCAGGGACATCCTACGTACCATCTTGGGCTCTGTTCCCAGCGCTGCGTGCCCCTATGTGTGGAGGCCCTTCTCACTGCGCCTGGGCTCTGACTCCTAGTGTGGGATGCCCCTATGAGCACTCACTCGCCTTGCTCTATAGCACCTAAGGGCGTTAGGGCTGAACTGCTCAGGCACAAAAACGGAAGGGGAAGGAGAGTAGGGGAGGGGGAGAGGTGAATATATCTCAATACAATCAATTAATTAAGGTGACATGGGGCAAATCCAGGCAATATCATGAAACCGGTGTTTTTTTCCCTCATTGCTCTCCAGCTTCCCCTTCCTGCCCCATTTTTTTCTCAGTCTGGACCTCCATCAAGTGTAGAAATGTAATGAGGGGCATGATTCCCATATGATCGTTTTTATCTGCTGGCTGGCTGGGTGACATGCAAGGTGGACAGTGTGGTTCCTGCAGCCCTGACACTCAAGTCTCTCGTCTCTCAAGTCTCCCATGATGGAGCAGAAGGTTCACCCCTCTTTTAGCAATTTCAGGTGTAAGCAGGAGAGAAGATTCTGTGTACTTCTTGGAGGCTTGGGTCCTTTGTAAAATGGGGATGAAGACCTCCTCCCTCACCGGTTGTGGGAGAAACAGACAGCAACACCAGACACCTTTCGCTGAGCTCTATGTGTCAAATCAGTGATTAGGGCTTTTGCCAGCATTCCAGGACTCCCTGATGTCCAGGAACAGACTCGGTGGATTTCCCCTCTGCACTGTTGCACCTGCTCTACCTTCTGCCTGCATTGTTCTAACAATGCAGGTAGTTCCACGGCCTGTTCCTTCACCTCCTCAGAAATCTGCTCAATCATTACCTTCTGAAGGAATCTTTCCCTGATCACCCTGCATAAATACCAACACGATCCCCACATACTCTTCCCTACAACCCGCATTCTCTTTCTAAGTAGCACTTGCCATCCTCCGACAGTCAATACATTTGCTGGCTAGCTGTAGGGAATGAGAGACTTTGTCAGTTTCATCCTGTGTTGTATTCCCAACTCCTAAGGAAAGTACTCAGGCACACAGCAGGTGATCAGAAAATTCTGTGCAAGGATGGCTGGGAGTCAAGATCTTTACACACACTTCTAAGCTGCACAGGTACCCCCCAAGACAGGCACTGGCCCCCTTTTACTGATGCTCCTACAGATTTAGGCTTCAGGACACAAGTGACTTTCCCGATGACACACAATCAGGATTTGGAGGCCCGGGCTTTGGAATCATACCTGCGAGCTTCCAAACTCCTCAGTTCCTGGAAAGAGATCTCACAACCACAAAGGTAAAAGATTTTACTTCTTAAACACAGATCCCAAACAGCTCAGATACCCAGAGACACCAAAAACAGTTCACTGAACACACCCTAAAAAAGTTTCCAAAACTCTCTGCACAAAGAGCTTGCAACTTGAGTCACAGAATACAAAACAAAACAAAACAAAAACCCAACAGAGACCGTATACATTGAAACAACTCCTGCTCCCCGCCAATAGACCAACGTGTTCACTCCAGGAAACAAAGTAGTTCTGCTCAGATACCTCACATCCTAGAGAAGACTCCCAAACCCTGAAGACACCTTTCAAGCTATTACAAGGACCTCAAAATAAAAAGTGGAAAGACAGAAGTTCAAATAACTCAGAAACATCACATAACCTTAAGATAAAATCCCCAGACAAAGCAGAGAACCTCCACCTTGGACACCGGCTCCCAAACAGCGCAGATCCTTTACACCGTAAGACAATGCCTCCCCACCCCACGCAGCTCAGAGATATCACAACTTGAAACACAGAATCACAAACAGCTCAGAGGCCTCACACCCTGGCATGCAGACGCCAACATAGAGATCTCAACCCAAGAGCACAAATGCGCAAAAAGCTCAGAAGATGCACCTGCCCCCTCCCACCCCCCCAATATAGACACGCACGGCATAAAGTCCTCATCCGGTCGCTACAAAATCCACTCAGACAAAATGCCCATTCGCCTACAATCCCCTAAAATGCTCAAAAACATCAAATGTACCCTAACTGTATCTGTGATGTCCTCTCTAGCCATACACATGCCCGAACTGCCTAACACACTCTCCTTCCCAGGCAGGGACGTCAAACAGGTGTCCAGACCTCGCCCTGGACCTTAACTGATGGCATCTGTAGGACGGATGGCGCCGTGCCAAATGCGCCGGACTAAGCTTGTGGGTGAGTTAGGGCTGAACAAGACTGAAAGAGCTCACGTGAAGACAGCACAGTCACGGCGCGCGTCCAGCGCCAGGCTCTGGCTACAAGCCAGCTGTTGCGCCGAACCTCGCCGCCGACTCGGGCAGCATCTTCAGCCCTTCGGGGCAGTCAGTCGGTGAGCAGTTCAACTCGGAGAAATATTCTACCCACCGAAAAGCCACACACACCAACAAACGCACCCACAGGCACACAAACATACACACCCCTCACCCAGTTGCTCCTGCCCCGGTTGTGCCTGACCCCGCCAGATGGCCAATGGGAACTGGGCAGGCCAAGGCCGGGGCGGGCAGTAGGGAGTTAGTTTATCCGGAGCCATCTCGCGCCCCGGAAGGGCTAACTATGTCAATCTCTCCCGGACCAATCATCGCCGAGAACGCCTCAGACCACGCCCCCTACATCGGGGAGCCAATCTCTCACCTTGTTGCTGCTCATGTGGACGTGACCATGTAGAAACGGAGGGGTGGAGTCCGCGAATTGCAAATGAAGCCAGCGGCCTGAGACTCGGTGTCCACTCCGGCGCACGTGGGCAGGGAGGACGGGGTGGAGGGAGCGGGGAAGGATCCGGCGGCTCCATTAGTCTCTTGGCTGTCACCTGTGGCTGATGCCACACGCTGTGTAAGTAGACCCTCAATGTTGTCGCATACACAATGGATTCTTCCAAAATCGGAGTCTCCTCCCCTCCCTAGTGATACTTACCGGAGTGGACGGTCCTCCCTCCGTGGCCCCGAGAGGTGTGTCCATTGTCACTTACTCTTCCCTCTCGCGCGCCCCTTCCTGGTGCGAACCTGGAATGGCTGCTCGATGCAGAATCCCATGGATCATTCCAGGCTGGACCCAAGGGGAAGGAGGGCAAAGCCCTGGCGCGACCCCAGCTCACTGCAGTGTTGGACTAGGGAGAAAGTCTTCCTGAGCTGAAATTTACCTCCCGCCAGTGGCCGCCATTGTAATAGGGGTTGTTAAAAGTGATTTTTATATGGTGTGCGTTGTGCTGGCTTGTGCCCCAGTGGACTAAGTAGAATAGGTTTAGTAGGGGAATAGAGGCAGGAGGGGTAGAGCACCGGGATGGTGTCAGAGGCCTGCGGTGAGTCAGTGAGGCCTCTGTGACCGACTGTCAGTAATCAGTCAGAGGGATAGCAGGATCTTTGTTTCTGTTAGGGAAAGGGCCATCTCCAAGGGGTCCCAAGGATACTGAGAAAGTGATAATGACGGCGGACATTGTCAGCATCCTGTCACCCCAGGAGAATCCTTTGGCTTATGTGTCTATGAGTCTCACCACAGCCTTGTAGTTCTTTATTAATTCTTTGATTCATTCATTCATTCCCTCCAAATTATGTGTCAGGCACTATTATGGGTGTTAGGAATACAACCGTGTGGAAACAGGAAAAAAAAACAAACAAAAAAACACAAAAGCAGCAAACCCAAAAGACCCCTTGCTCTCATGGAGCTTACATTCTATTGGGATCATACAGCACAAAAATGTAAGTAATTTGTCAATAAGTAATTTGGCAATTGCTGCGATCAAAATTAAATCGGAATAGCGAAACAGAGGGGGCAATTTCTAGAAACAGATCAAGGAAGGTCTTTCAAAAAATGTGATCCTTGAGCGGATACCTGGAGGAAATGAATATCTGCAAGACAGGTATCCCAGACAGAAGGAGAAGCCAGTGGAAAAAGGCAGAATTGGAACTCAGTGCAGGGTGTATGAGGTACAGTAGGAGGCCAGTGTGGCTGGCTAGGTATGGTCGAGGGAGAGAGGTAGGAGATGAGCTGAGAGATGTAACGGGGGCCAGATAGTGAAGCACCTTCAGAGCCAGGGTAAGGACATTTCCTTTCCTTTCCTTTTTTTTTTAATGTTTTATTTATTTCTAGGAGAGAGAGAGAGAGAGAGAGAGAGAGACAGCGTGAGCAGGGGAGTGTCAGAGAGAGAGGGAGTCACAGACTGAAACAGGCTCCAGATTCTGAGCTTGCAGTCAGCACAGAGCCCGACGCGGGGCTCGAACCCACGAACCACGAGATCATGACCTAAGCGAAAGTCGGACGCTTAACCAACTAAGCCATCCAGGCACCCCAAGGACATTTACTTTCCGTATTTGAGCCATGGAGACTCTTGGTTGGTTGGTTAGTTGGGTGGAGTTTTAGCAGAGAAACCCCTATGCCACTTTCAGAGGCCAGAGGCCCAGGCCATCCAATGTATGCGGATCAGCTCCTTGCTTGCCCTAAGGGAGAACCTTTCTTCCACTCTTCTGCAGCTGAACATGCCTTCCGTGGACGGTTCCATAGACTTGTGAGCAACCCCCTAAGAGTTCCCTATGAATATCCACGTCAAAGGATGATAGTCTCAGGAGTGGCCAAGTAAGGGCCCTCTTGGGATGACTGAGGTCCCACCCATGTGGGTGGGCAACAGAGACAAAGTTTCAGGCACCAAGAAGCGGAGAAAGGAAGAGAGCATTAGCATGACACACAGAGAGACTATCTGGCAGTACCACTGTCCCCACTGAATCGGTACCCACCTGTGGGCTCCCAGCTCTGCTACTGGATGATGTGCCTGTCTCTCCAGAGGGAAAGACAGCCCTGCGCAGGGATATCTAGGAAGTGACTCAACAGCCTGTGTTCTTGGCCTCAGTCACAGTGCTTTGACATACATCAGGACCCTCTGCCTATAAGGACAAGGACCCATTTCAGTTATGGGAGGCTTATGCCGTACACAGGTTTGCTCACACCCCCTCCTGCCCTTGACTGCCCTCCTGCCGATCTCAGTGCCCAAAACTGTGGCCAGGAGGGAAATGGAGGCAGGAATCTCTAGGCTTGCTTGAGGCTTTGTGAAAAGTGGTGCATCTGAGGTACTTCCCTCACCTCTCTACCTTCTACCACCGCCTCTACGTTTGTGCATCAAGGATTGTGCTCAGGAACAGGGTGTGTGAGAGAGCGCCAGAGGGACAGACATCCCCAAAGTGAATCCGTTATAGGGCCCTTGGGATTGTGCACTAACCTCAGATTTGCCCCTTCCTGCTCAGCCCCCGCCTGGCCTTGCTGTGCTTTCTCCCCTGCCTCCTTCCAAAAGCTAGAGTTACATCCAGTTCCTCCCTCCTCATAAGCTGAGGTTGCCCTTCCTCACTGGGCCTCCCTCACTGGACCTCAGGCTCCTCACCTGCAAATAGCGACCTTCTCCTTGGAGTTTGGGCGCATTAGCTGAGTTACTCCATGTCCGTAGGTTTGTCACAGTGGTTGGCCCCTAGCAAGGATGGGAGTAATGCTGGCAGGTATTCCTTTAGTCTGTATTGTTACCATGGGCTCCTAGGGGCTGTGTATGACTGAGGAAAGGCCCTCCCTGAGGATGGGGGCCCTAAGCTCTCATCCCCAGCATGGCAGGCATGGGGGGAAGCCCAGCAAATGTGAAATCCCAGGCCTAGTGCTAAGCCCTGTGAGAGTAAGGTACATCCTGCCTTCCTCCCAAAATCATTCTCAGATGCAGATACATGAACATGTCAGAGACCCACCCTCTGGACAGAGACTCCCCAAAGAGTTCAGAGACCTCATACCCTGGCATAGAGGCTCACACATCATTCCTAGGCCTCTCATCCTAGACCCCAACCACACACAGCTCAAAGATGTCACATGTGACAGCTAGACTGCAGCTGGCTGAGAGGATTCCTAGTGGAGGTAATAGCTCCCTTTCAGCCCAGCAGCCTCACACACCCACTCACAGAGCCTGCAGGCTGCACCCTGTGACACAGAGCCACAAATCTTTAGCTCAGGGCTGCTGTGTGGGCAGTGACAGTGAGTCTCCGTTCCATCAGCCCTAAGGGGGAGAGGCCTGGGCTCTTGCAGCCCTCGCTGTCTGCAGTCAGCACCCTGTCATCAGTTAGGCAGGTTCACCTCAGGGATGGGGAGGTCTCTGAGACTGAAGGGTTCTGAGAGCGACGTCTCAGGTCTGGATCCTGGCGATGACCACCGTCAGACCCCCGTGGTCACATCTGGTCTAGTGACTTCTGCATCCTGTCCCTTGGGGTGTTAGGGTGAATCCCAGATCCACAGATGGAGGTCGTGGATTCCATCATCTCTGCCATCTCTCAGCGCCCACTGTGGGATACTGTATCCCTGAGAGAGGGTACTATATCCCTGCCTCTGGCAACCCCCTTAAATCCCTCTGATCATCCCTGTCCTTTCCCCACACCCCTTCTCCTGGTGGCAGCTGCGTCACCCCTTCTCTCTGCTACAATTTCCCTGCTCCCCTTGGCAGCCAGCAGGTGTCCTCTTCTCCCCAGGGAGCCTCATTAGCCCCCTCCCCCAGCCCTAGTCACAGGGGCTCAGTCACACCCTGTCGCTCCTGTTTTTGTCCTATCTACCAGCACCCCAACTCTGCCTCAGAGGACCCACCCAGGGCCTTTCCTGCTCCCTGCAAATGCACAACATCGTGAAGGACAGAGGCCTTCCTGCCACCACGCAGGGGGCTGTAATAATGTCCCTGTTAGGGAGGAACTGAAAATTCTCCAGGATCCGGGTGAAGCTCCAGCCCCAGAGTGCGGGGTCCAGGGCAATCCCCCCGGGCTGGGGGTCAAGGGAAGATTTTCTGAGATGGGGAGCTGGGGTGAGCGTCCCATCAGGACGTGGGTCTGTGAGCATGCAGATGGCACCTTGGAGGGACCAGAGGAGCATGATCGCAGGTGTGCTTCATTGGGTGTCCTCATGGGCTTTGGCCTCCGGCAGGCTGTTTCCCAAGGCAACTGGACAACCTGAGCCTGATATCTGTCTTGTCTGGGCCGACATGTCCTCATCCATGACAGGGTTTTCTTCTAAGGGGTCCTAGTGAAGATTAAATGAGATTGCACCTAAGAATGCATAGGATACTGCAAAACTGATTAATGATTACCTAACACTCAGCCAGATGCATGGAGTGCTGACTCTTAGAATGATATCACTAAACCTTGTAATGATTGGCATTTTCTTTAGCCCTGTTGAGTGGTCAGTGGAAGACTCCTCGAGCGTGGCTTAGACTGGTCCTCCAGACCCACACTACTACCTTCTGACATACCAGTGGCACTGCTAGGAATTTACCCAAGGGATACAGGAGTTCTGATGCATAGGGGCACATGTACCTCAATGGTCATAGCAGCATTTGCAACAATAGCAAATCCTGGAAAGAGCCTAAATGTCCTTCAGCTGATGAATGCATCTAGAAGATGTGGTTTATATATACAATGGAATACTACTTGGAATGAGAAATAATGAAATCCTGCCATTTGCCACAACATGGATGTAACTGGAGGGTATTATGCTAAGTGAAATAAGTCAGGCAGAGAAATACAGATATCATATGTTTTCACTCATATGTGGATCTTGAGAAACTTAACAGAAGATCATGGGGGAAAGGAAGGGGGAAAAAAGTTACAAACAGAGAGGGAGGGGGGCGCCTGGGTGGCTTAGTCGGTTAAGCGTCCGACTTTCACTTAGGTCACGATCTTGTGGTTCGTGGGTTCAAGCCCCGCGTCGGGCTCTGTGCTGACTGCCGACTCAGAGCCTGGAGCCTGTTTCAGTCTCTGACTCCCTCTCTCTCTGACCCTTCCCTGTTCACGCTGTCTCTCTCTGTCTCCTAGAAATAAATAAAAAATATTAAAAAAAAAAAGAGAGGGAGGGAGGCAGGCCATAAGGGACTCTCAAATACGAAGAACAAACTGAGGGGTGATGTGGGTGGGGGAGAGGAGAAAGTGGGTGATGGGCATGGAGGAGGGCACTTGTTGGGATGAGCACTGGGTGTTGTATGGAAGCCAATTTCACAATAAATTATATTAAAAAAAAAAGACAAACCCAGAACTAGATGGGTTCACTGGTGAGTTCCACAAAATATTTAACGTAGAATTAGTGCTAATCTCTCTCAAAATTTTCCAAAAAATTAAAGAAGAGAGAACACTTTTCCAGGACTCCCTGATATCCAGGAACAGACTCGGTGGATTTCCCCTCAGCACTGTCACACCTGCTGTACCTTCTGAGTGGCGTGAGGTGGTATCTCAGTGTGGTTTTGATGTGTATTTCCCTGATGAGGAGGGATGCTCAGCATTGTCTCATCTGTCTGTTGGCCATCTGGATGTCCTCGTTGGAGAAGCGTCTGTTCATATCTTCTGCCCATTTCTTCACTGGGTTGTTTGTTTTTCAGGTGTGGAAGTTGGTGAGTTCCTTATAGATTTTGGATACTAGCCCTTTATCTGATATGTCATTTGCAACTCTCTTTTCCCATTCTGTCGGATGTCTATCAGTTTTATGGACTGTTTCCTTTGCCTACAGAAGGTTTTCATCTTGAGGAGGTCCCAATAGTTCATTTTTGCTCTTGATTCCCTTGCCTTTGGGGATGTGTTAAGTAAGAAATTGCTGTGGTGGAGGTCAAGGAGGTTGTTTTCTGCTTTCTCCTCTAGGGTGTTGACGGTTTCCTGTCTCACATTCAGGTCCTTTATCCATTTTGAGTTTATTTTTGTGTATGGTGTGAGAAAATGATCTCGTTTCATTCTTCTGCATGTTGCTGTCCAGTTCTCCCAGCACCATCTGCTAAAGAGGCTGTCTGTTTTCCATTGGATACTTTTTCCTGCTTTGTCAAAGATTAGTTGGCTGTACACTTTTGGGTCCAATTCTGAGTTCTCGATTCTGTTCCATTGGTCTATGTGTTTTTGTGCCAATACCATACAGTCTTGATGATGACAGCTTTGTAGTAGAAGCTTAAGTGTGGGATGGTGATGCCTCCTGTTTTGGTTTTTTTCTTCAAGATTTCTTTGGCTATTCGGGGTCTTTTGTGGTTCCATACAAATTTTAGGATAGTTTGTTCTAGTTTTGAGAAGAATGCTGGTGCAGTTTTAGTTGGGATTGCATTGAATGTGTAGATTGCTTTGGGTAGTAATGACATTTTAACTATATTTGTTCTTCTAATCCAGGAACGTGGAATGTTTTTCCATTTCTTTGTGTCTTCTTCAATTTCCTTCCTAACTTTTCTATAGTTTTCATCAAAGAGATCTCTTATATCTTTGGTTACGTTTATTCCTAGGCATTTTATGTTTTTTGTGTGTGTGTGTGTGCAAGTGTGAATGGGATCAGTTTCTTGATTTCTCTTACTGTTGCTTCATTGTTGGTGTGTAAAAATGCAACCGATTTCTGTACGTTGATTTTGTATCCTGCAATTTTGCTGAATTCATGGAGCAGCACTAGTAGGCTTCTGGTGGAGTCTGTCAGGTTTTCTATGTAGAGGATCATGTCATCTGTGAAAAGTGAGAGTTTGACTTCTTCTTTACCGATTCTGATGCTTTTATTTCCTTTTGTTGTCTGCTGGCTGATGCTAGGACTTCCAGCACTCTGTTAAACAACAGTGGTGACAGTGGACATCCCTGTGGTGATCCTGATCTCAGGGGGAAAGCTCTCCGTTTTTCCCCATTGAGGATGATGTTAGCTGAGGGCTTCTCATAGATGGCTTTTATGATGTCTAAGGAAGTTCCTTGTATCCCGACTTTCTCGAGGGACTTTTTAAAGAAGGGATGCTGAATCTTCTCAAATGTTTTTTCTGCATCTATCAACAGGATCATATGGTTTTTATCTTTTCTTTTGTTAATGTGATGGATCACATTGATTGATTTGCAAATATCGAACCAGCCCTGTAATGCAGGAGTGAATTCCACTTGATCTTGGTGGATAATTCTTTTTATGTGTTGTTGAATTCGATTGGCAGGTAACTTGTTGAAGATTTTTGCATCTGTTTTCATCAAGGATATTGGCCTCTAGTTCTCTTTTTTGCTGGGTCTCTGTCTGGCTCGGGAATCAAAGTGAGGCTGGCTTCGTAAAATGAGTCCAGAAGTTTTCCTTCGATATTTTTTGGAACAGCTTGAGAAGAATGGGTATTAATTTTGTTTTAATTGTCCGGTAGATTCCCCTGGGAAGCCATCTGGGCCAGGGCTCTCATTTGTTGGGAGATTTGTGATCATTGATTCTATTTCTTCACTAGTTATGGGTCTGTTCAGGTTTTCTATCTCTTCTCACGTGAAATTTGGTAGTGAGTGTGTGTTTAGGAATTTGTCCATTTCTTCTAAGTTGTCCAATTTGTTGGCATATAATTTTTCATAGCATTCCCTGATAATTGCTTCTATTTCTTTTTTTTTTTTCTAATTGCTTCTATTTCTGAAGGCTTTGCTTCTATTTCTGAAGGCTTGGTTGTAATAAGTCCATTTTCATTCATGGTTTTGTCTATTTGAATGCTCTCTGTTTTCTTTTTGAGAAGCCTGGCTAGAGGTTTGTCAATTTTGTTTATTTTATCAAAATACCAACTATTGATTTCATTGATCTGTTCCACTGTTTCTTTAGTTTCTGTAGTGTTTATTTCTCTTCTGATTTTTATTATTTCTCTTCTCCTACTGCGCTTGGGGTGCTCTTGATTCTCTAACTCTAGTCCCTTTAGGTGCGCTGTTAAATTTTGCACTTGTTCTTTCTCTAATTTCTTGAAATAGTCCTGCAGTGCAATGCACTTTCCTCTTAGGACTACCTTTGCCTCATCCTATAGAGTTTGGATTATTGTATTTTTGTTTTCATTTATTTTTAAATTTCTTCTCTAATTGCCTGATTGGCCTATTCATTCTTTAGCAGGGTGTTCTTTAACCTCCATGTTTCTGGATGTTTTCCAGCCTTCTGCCTGTCATTTCAAGTTTCATAGCATTGTAATCTGAAAATGTGCATGGTATGATCTCACTTCACTTATATTTCTTTTTTTTTTTTTTTTGCAGCGTTACTTTTTACTTTTTATTTTTTTATTTTTTTTTGCCAATGAAGCTCATTTTATTTTATTTTATTTTTTACAAATAGTTTATTGTCAAATTAGTTTCCACATAACACCCAGTGCTCATCCCCACAAGTGCCCTCCTCCATGCCCACCCCTCCTCCCCCACATCCACCAGTCCTCAGTTTTTGTCAGCATTCAAGAGTCTCTCATGGTTTGCCTCTCCCCCTTTCCCCCACCATTTCCGCCCTTCTTCTCCCCCTTGGTCCTCTGTTAAGCTCCTCCTAATCCTCCTATACGTGCACACATATGATATTTGTCTTTCTCTGCCTGACTTATTTCGCTCAGCATAACACCCTCAAGGTCCATCCATGTTGCTACACATGGCCAGATTTCATTGTTTCTCATTGCCATGTAGTATTCCATGGTATAGATAAACCACATCTTCTTGATCCATTCATCTGTTGATGGACACTTAGGCTCTTTCCAGGTTTTAGCTATTATGGAGAGTGCTGCTATGAACATTGGGGTACATGTGCTCCTATGCATCAACTATTCTGTATCCCTTGGGTAAATTCCTAGCAGTGCTATTGCTGGGTCATAGGGGAGTTCTATTGTTAGTTTCCTTAGGAACCTCCGCACTGTTTTCCAGAGGGGCTGTACCAGTTTACATTCCCACCAACAGACTTCACTTATATTTCTTGAGGGCCGCCTTATGTCCCAGTATGTGATCTATCTTGGAGAATGTGCCATGCGCACTTGAGAAGAAAGTGAGTTCCATGACCTCATATATCTGTCAAATCCATCTGGTCCAATGTGTCATTCAAGTCCATTGTGTCTTTAGTGATTTTCTGTCTAGTTTATCTATCTATTGCTGTAAGTGCAGTAGAAAGTCCCCTGCTATTAGCACATCCTATCCATAAGATTGTTTCTGTTGGTGATTAATCGTTTTATATATTTAAGTGCAGTCATATTCATTGTGTAGAAATTTATAATTGTTAGTTCTTCCTGAAGGATAGACCCTGTAATTATCATATAATGCCCTTCTTCATCTCTTGTTACTGCCTTTGCTTTATTTTATTTATTTATTTATTTATTTTACAAATAGTTTATTGTCAAATTAGTTTCCACATAACACTCAGTGCTCATCCCCATAAGTGTCCTCCTCCATGCCCAACCCCCCCTCCCCCCACATCCATCAGTCCTCAGTTTTTGTCAGCATTCAAGAGTCTCTCATGGTTTGCCTCTCTCCCTTTCCCCCACCATTTCCCCCTTCTTCTCCCCCTTGTTCCTCCGTCAAGTTCCTCCTAATCCTCCTATACGTGCAAACATATGATATTTGTCCTTGTCTGCCTGACTTATTTCGCTCAGCATAACACCCTCAAGGTCCATCCATGTTGCTACACATGGCCAGATTTCATTGTTTCTCATTGCCATGTAGTATTCCATCGTATAGATAAACCACATCTTCTTGATCCATTCATCTGTTGATGGACACTTAGGCTCTCTCCATGTTTTGGCTATTGTGGAGAGTGCTGCTATAAACACTGGGGTACATATGCTCCTATGCATCAGCATTTCTGTATCCCTTGGGTAAATTCCTAGCAGTGCTATTGCTGGGTCATAGGTGAGTTCTATTGTTAGTCTCCTTAGGAACCTCCACACTGTTGTTACTGCCTTTACTTTAAAGTCCAGTTTGTCTGATAAAAGTATAGCTACTCCTGCTTTCTTTTGACTCCCAGTACCATGACAGATATTCCTCCATCCCCTTACTTTCAATCTGACGTTGTCCTCCAGTCTAAAATGAGTTTCTTATAGACAGCAAATAGATGGATTTTGTTTTTTTTTTAATCCATTCTGCTGCCCTATAACTTTTGATTGGGGCACTTAGTCCATTGACACTCAGTGTTATTATTGAAAAATATGGGTTTAAAGCCATAGTGTCCTTTGTGGGATTCATGCTTGTGGTGGTGTCTCTGGAATCTTGCGTTCCTTGCAACATTTCCCTCAGAGAGTCCCCCTCAGGATTTCTCGTGGGGCTGGATAGTGGTGATGTAGACTTTCAATTTTTGTTTATTTGGAAAGACTTTTATCTCTCCTTCTATTCTGAATGACAGGCTTGCTGGATAGATAGGCCTGCCATTCCTTTCTGGCCTAACCACTCTGAGAGGTTTCCCTTTGTATGTTACGGCCCTTTTCTCCCTAGCTGCTTTCAAAAATCTCTTTGTCCTTATATTTTGCCAGTTTCACTGTAATCTGTCATGCAGAAGATTGATTCAAGTTATGTCTGAGAGGTATGCTCTGTGCCTCTTGGATTTCAATGTCTGTTTCCTTCCCCAGATTGGGCAAGTTCTCTGTTATAATTTGTTCAAGGACTCCTTCAGCGCCTTTCCCTCTCTCTTCCTCTTCTGGAATTCCTATAATACAGATATTGTTCCATTTGATTGTATCGCTTAGCTCTCGCACTCTCCTTTCATGTTCCTGTATCAGTTTATTTCTCTTTTTCTCAGCTTCCTCTTTTTCTACAATTGTGTCCTCTAAATCACTTATCTTCTTTCTGCCTCTTCAATCCGTGCATTGGAGACCTCCAATTCATTTTGCATTTCATTTATAGGATTTTTTAATTCATCACAACTATTTGGAAGCTCCATAGTCTTTGTAGTCATAGTTTCTCTGATGTGTTCCATGCTTTTGTTCAAGCCCAGTGGTTAATTCTTTGACTGTTGTTCTAAATTCTTGCTCAGTTATCTTGCTTATATCTGTTTTGAACAGTTCTTTAGCTGTCAATTCTTCCTGTCATTTCTTTGGAGGAGTGTTCTTCTGTTTCATCATTTTGGTTAGCTTTCTATCTCTTGTTAGTTTTAAAAGCTTTTTATGCACTCTGCACCTGTGAGTGCTGCTGTACCAAGGAAGGCTCTTTGAGTGTACAGGGCCTGTCTTTTACAAAGTGTACTTTGATTAGTGTCTTTATTTCTCTCTTGTTGAGATCTTGGTTAATTTCCTACTCTTAGTCGAATTTACGACTCTCAACCATGTGTACTTTGTCTTGTTTCTTGAGGTAGGCCTGGAAAAAAAACAGACAGACAACCACACAGGGAACAATGGTACACAAACACACCGACAAATGCACCAAACATGCAAACCGATAAGGAAAAGAAAAATAGGAGGGTCACATACAAAAAAACAAGTAAAGAAAAGAAAAAAAAATGAAAAGAGGAAGGAGGGAAGACAAATAATAAAAATAAAACGACATAAAAAGGAAAAAAGTGGAAAAGAAAAGGAGAGAGAAAATACCTAATGGACAAAGGACAGTCTATGGCATAGAACCAGAATTCCCAGCTACAAATAAATGACTTGATGTTTGCAGTGCTGGTGGAAGAGCATATACGAAGAGAAAAAGGACAGGGCGGGGAGGAAGCAAAATTGGAAATAAAATGAGCAGGCAGAAAGATTAAGATGCTTAATTCAGAGAGAGAAAGAGGGATGATGATAATGCCACTCAGAGAAACTATATAGTCTGATTAGTCCAGAGAGAAAGAGATGAAAAGGTAGGTAGGTGTAGAATTTACATCTGGAGAATGGATTCAATGTGACTTTTTAAGCAAGCCAGTGACCAGAATTAATCAGGGCAGTGCATCCGCAATTGTCTTGTCCTGGCTCCAGTAAAAAAAACAAACAAACAAACAAAAAAAAAGGGCAGCTCTCTAGCAGGGATGGGTGTGGTTTCGTCCAATGCCTCCCACCGGAGTCCTGCTGTGGGGGTTGTGGGGAGAAAAGTGGCAGCACCCTAGTGCCATTTGCGTCGCAACTCACTCTTTTGGGTGTCATCTCCCTGCAGCAGGGGCGTAGCCAAGGGGGGCTGTGCTCTACATCCCAAGCCAGGCCTCTTTTCCTGATCTCAGTCCGTGTGCCCCATTGAAATTGCCAGAAACATAAACTTACAGGCGAGTCCCTCAGAGGAGTTTCCACCCTTGACTTCCCCCTGGGGATGGAGCTGGGAGCCGCTGCTCCTCTCCCCTCCATGGTGAGCTGGTGAGCAAGGGGTAAATTCTGAGCAAGGCCCTTCATCGCACAAGGACTTTTTTGTGGTGTGAGGATGCAAATGCGATCTCAGAGATGTAATTCTTGTATGGAGGGATAGGGATAAAATGTTAGAGCCAGACTTCTGGAGGGACGTCTGAGATGTGGGGATTGTCAGGCTGATGGAAATGTATGAGGAGGGAAAGAGAGTTGTAGCTTTTCCCTCCCTGTCTTTAAATACGTTTTGAAGAAAAGTCAGCAGTTTTGTAGATGTTGTAGCCTCATGCCATGGGGCTTGTGACATCAGTTCCTTTTTCTTGTCCCCCACAAATTATTCCAAACGGCTTCAACTTATATTTATCTGTAGCACAGTCAAATAAATATATTACTTTTAAAATGTAAATGTTTATTTCTGTACCAATTATTTCATCAGGGGCACTATGTGGTGTCTGTGTCACAATTTGGGAAACCTTTCCTTCAAGAGAAGAACAAGGTGGTTTCTGTCGAACATCGAAAAAAATTACTGGTAAGTTTTTATGGAAACACCAGATTGCCATGATCGTCATCATGTACACTAACTTTCCCTGTATACAACATTTTCAGGAGGATGTACTTTGAGAAAAAGTAAGGACTTCTAACTTAGCACTTGTGTCCCCAAATCTGCTGCTCCTTAGAGTCAGATATAAGTTTTGGATACACTCTGTCCCACATTTTTTGTGAGGATTAAATGAGGTCATAAATGTCTAGATCCTAGGACAAAAAAGTGGCTCACTACACACGCTCTAAATATGAATTTTTATAATTATGATCAAAGAATCCAATAAATGAAACTATTGTCCTAACTAAACAGGTCTGCACTGGTCAGCCATTGATGATCCTATAGTACAGATCAAATGTATCCGGACAAGTAATAGAGCCATAACTTTTAATTTTCCATGTAATGAAGATTAATAACAGCAGAGAAACATGAACTGGTAGCTCTCAGAATGACAGCATCGTTAAAGAGATCCCACAGGGAAGATGGGTGCCTAACAAAGTTTAAAATGATGGGAACTTGACCTGCCCTTCTGTTACTGCCCTTTAGGTACTATAATTATTAAAAGAGATGCAACCCCAAAACAGCTGAACAGGGGAAAGTCTGGCCTTATATTACTCACAGCCTTTAAAGGACTTCAGTTCCAGAGAAAAGAAATTTTACAGACCAACTACTTTTGTGAAGTTAGTGTAACCTTGAGCCCAATATTGAATAAAGAGAGTACATGAAATAAAAAGTATTGGCTAAGGTCACTCATAAGGACATATAAAAATCCTAAACAAATTACCAAGATGTATATTATTCAGAAAGATCATATATCATTACTATTTTTTGTCTCTAGGAATGCAAGTTTGTTTTAGTCATAGGACCATAACTATGTAATAAACCACATTAACGGATTAACAGGAAAAAATTCTATAATCGTTTGAATAAATGCACTACAACTATTTAATGAAACTCAATGTATATTGAAGATATAAATACTTAGCAAATTAGAATTAGAATGGAACATCTTTACTTCACATTAAACAATGGGAAATGTGACAAATTTTCCTATTCCTATGAGGAATTTCACAAAGAAGTCTATTATTACCTATTCTATTCAACATTGTCCTAGATCTGTTTGTTCAAAGATGTAAAATGAGAAAAAATGTATAATGTTGAAAATAGCAGAAATAAAGTATTAATATTCAAAGATAATATGATTGTGTATGCTGACATCAAAAAAGATTCAGACATAAACTTTTATTCATTTATTTACTTAAAAAACATTTGAAAATGTTTTATTTATTTCTGAGAGAGAGAGACAGCGTGAGCAGGGGAGGGTCAGAGAGCGAGGGAGACACAGAATCTGAAACAGGCTCCAGGCTCTGAGCTGGCTGTCAGCACAGAGCTTGACGCGGGGGTCTTACCCACGAGCCGTGAGGTCATGACCTGAGTCGAAGTCAGATGGTTAACCGACTGAGCCACCCAGGCGCCCCCAGACATAAACTTTTAGAATTAAGTCTTATTTAGCAAGTTTGCTGGAAAGGATGTGAATGTACAAATATATTTGTGTATACCAGCTGAATTAGAATATAAAATTTCAGGGGCACCTGAGTAGCTCCGTCGATTAAGCATCCGACTTTGGCTCAGGTCATGATATTGTGGTTTGTGCGTTCGAGTCCTGCGTCAGGGTCTGTGCTGACAGCTCAGGGTCTGGAGCCTGGTTCAGATTCTGTGTCTCCCTCTCTCTCTTTGCCCCTCCACTGCTCACACTCTGTTTCTTTCTGAAACATAAACATTAAATTAAAAAATAAAATAAATTTTCAAAAAAAAAGTGATATAATTTTCAATAGCATTAAGTAATTCTTATAAGTTTAACAAAAGAATTACAAGATCTTTGATGACAGTTTAAAACTTTATTAAGAGAATCTTAATAGTCAGATAGCTAACATAATAATACTTTGTAGGGTTTCAGCTTGTCTTTGTTTCAAACTGTGACTCCCATCACCTGTAAGATAAAATAACAGTTGGGAACATTATGTAGCCAAATTTTATTTAGATGACATTCACGGTATACAAAGGATAGCATAGTTTTTGGTTTAGAAGATAGACTCCCAAACATATTTTACCAATGTATTTTAAATACACCACTCTTTCTACTGGTATAAGGAAACAAAAAGGCTGTTCATGTTCAGAACATATTAAATGAAATGAACCTATTAAAAGGTAGTTTTGTGGCACCTGGACGGCTCAGCTGGTTACGTGTCTGACTGTTGATTTAGGCTCAGGTCACGATTTCAGGGTTGTGAGATCAAGCCCCATGTCGGGCTCCACATTGGGTGTGGAGCCTGCTTAGGATTCCTTCTCTCTCCCTCTGCCCCTCCCCAGCTCTGAGGCAACCAGGAACATGCTCTCTCTCTCTCAAAAAAAAATAAATAAAAATAAAATTTGGTTTTAAACGAAAGCAAAACTTGTGTGTAACTTTATTAAAAATTCACACAACATACAAAACCTAAGGAAGAAAAGAAATTTACACATCAGTATTAATTTCATAAAACAGTACGAAATAATATTCTGAAAATAAGATATTAAAACAGTATCGTCACATTTGTTACTACTGAAGTGAATAGAAATTCCAGTACAATTGTTTTTTCTTCATCATGCAGACGTGCAAAAATGTTTCTTGGGTTTAGGTTAGTGCTGACGTGATTGCTAACCTAGTGTGACCACTGGTCCCCATTTCCACCTGTAGCCCTAGTGTGATTCTGAATAATAGCTTTTTTCACACTTGACAGTGTTGACTTTGTGTAATAAATCATATGGTCACATTGTATTACCTTCCTTTCTGACATCAAAATGTGAAGCTCACATATACCATGTTTTAAGAATGGTATTAAAAAAAAAGGAAGAAATGAATGGAGACAGGAAGGGAGAAGAACAGTAGGGAGGGAGAGAGAAGGGGAGAGAGAGAGAGAGACGGAGAGGGAGAGGAGGAGAGAGAGAGAGAGAGAGAGAGAGAGAGAGAGAGAGAAACGTACCTAGAAAAGTCAGACATTTGTTTCTAAACATCAGTGCTTTTTGAAATTTTTATTAAGGAATAACTCACAAATATAATTGTATATATTGAAAGTGTACAAGATGATGTGCTCCATGTACACTGTAATTAGCACATTCATCACCTCACATCGTTACCTCTTTTTTTTTTTTTTTGTGGTGAGAATGTACTCTCATCACCTTTCAAATATATAATACCATCTTATTTACTAAAAGTAAATACTTTTGAAGGACAACTCTGACATGTTTCCTTTAGTTTCCTGTGGTATCTGTAGATAATTAGGTGCTACTGGAATATATTCATGTATGTTTTCCCAAAAAATCAACCATTTCATCTGTATTTTGACAACAGTACAACACAAGATATTATTCACTTTCAATTACATAAAAATGCTCAATGTCTCTCAGTGTCTTGTTCGTTTTCAACATTGTGTATGCTTGGGTGTATGTATTTGGGCTTTTCCCATTTTCCTCAAGATTACGTAAACTAGTGGATACTATTCATAAGTATTTTTAAAAAGAGCCATCTTTCCAATTTATTAGTTGTATTACTTTTCGTTTTACTAATGATTCATATCTTTTATTAAGTACCTCTTTCTTTTTCCCTTAGGTTTATTCTGTTGCTCTTTTTTTCTTATCTTTTATATTGGATGGTCATGCAATTATGATTTATTTATTTATTATCTATTTAAAAACATGCATTTGAAGGCTGTGACCTTCCTTTTTTTATGTTTTATTAATTTCTAGGAAGGGAGAGAGAGAGACAGCGTGAGCAGCGGAGGGTCAGAGACAGAGGGAGTCACAGACTGAAAGAGCCTCCAGGCTCTAAGCTGGCAGTCAGCACAGAGCCCGACGCGGGGCTCGAACCCACGAACCGCGAGATCATGACCTAATCGAAAGTCGGAGGCTTAACCGACTAAGCCACGCAGGTGCCCCAAGGCTGTGATTTTCCTATAAGTACCTTCTGGCCATGTAAAATAGGGTCCTGGAAGCAGTCTGAAAACTATCTCTTAATGTAAATAATCTAAAAGAATGCTTCAGCAATGTAGAGCAAAGAAGTTTAGTACACTAATATAAGGTAATGAATACCCTAAACATCAGGTGCTTCCTTTAAATTCAGAAGCTGTTGTAATTAATGTTCAGCAATTTAGAATATGCATGGAAAACATACTTACGTTGATTAGTCAGGAATTATTAGGGTTCTAGTTTTTGGACTTCAAATCTGGTCTGTTTATGTCTCAACGCAAAAATTTATACTATGCCATGTTTGAGATGGTTAGAGGTGATTATATCATAGCATCCACAGCTCATGAAGTCTCACAGTGGAGACAAAGAGTGTGCTTAGTATAGGTGTCTGATAGTTGGCTTGAGCATTAGTGACTCCTTGCACTCTCTCTTTTATTAAAGTTTATTTATTTTTAAGAGAGAGAGCAGGGGGAGAAGCAAAGAGAGAGGGAGAGAGAGAGAATGCTAAGCAGAGTCCACATTGTCAGTGCAGAGCCTGGTATGGGGCTCCAACTCACCAACTTTGAGATCATGGCCTGAGCTGAAATCGACGGTTAGATGCTTACCTGAGACAGCCAAGTGCCCCTACATGCACTCTCTCTACTTGATCAGCCCCAGAAACTAGAAACTTGACTATCCCTTACCATTTTATTATTCAGTTATTGAGCCGTCTATGGGGACAGTATTTAAAAATGCAATAGTGTTTTGAATAGCCAGAATAATCCAGAATCTGACAGAACCTAAGTACAGGTATCTAGGTTTCCATACAGAAAAACAGACATCAAGCATAGCATTTCTTCATTATCTTAGTGGCAATGAAATCAAAGTTCAGATGTAAAAATATGACTCAAGGTGTTATTTATAAGAAATTAGTAATATAAAATGGACTATTTTGTGGACCCCCTGGGTAACACAGTTGGTTAAGCATCTGACTTCAGCTCAGATCATGATCTCGTGGTTCTTGAATTCGAGAGTCCCACATCTGCTCTCTGCTGTCAGTGAAGAGCCGGCTTTGGATCCTCTGTCCCTCTCTCTGACCTACCTTGCTCGCTCCTTCACCCTCTCAAAAATTTTAAAAAATATTTAAAAATGGAATGTTTTGTTATTCTTTGGACAAAGCCACAGAATGCGAAAATCAGCATCAAAAGTGGTTGTAATATATCTGATTTGAATTCACTAATTATATAATATAAAATATGGGATTTTAAATTAAGGAGTTTTCCCAGATTCACACAAATTATGTTAAAGCAAGTACTAGAATTTACTTCAGTGCGTCAGCATATTTCATACAAATTGATATTTAAACCAAATACATTTTGTATTGGTGAAAAGGCAGAAATTATTTTAAAAACTCTGAAAATTATTGTCTGTTCATTAAAGTACTGATACTCAAACATAAGAATGTGTTTTCATCTTTATAATTCAATATGGCTTTGACCCAATTTCTTTCTGTATCTTATAGTCTAGAAGGCAGTCAGTGAAGTAGATAGGGTCTAAACTCTCTGTCAAAGTGTCTTTCTTTGTGAATTCTGTTCTTAAAGAGTAAAATTAAACCTATATTATCAAAGATATATTATGCAACAAATCAGAAACCATGTCATGTACATTCTTAATGGATAACATACCTACTTCTGGCATTTTAATGGGCTTTAGATCTGAAAAATTCACTGCCTCCCAACAGGACCATCTTCCTTTTGACCCTCAGGTTGTGGCTGAGCCAGTTCCTGGGTATCGGCTTTCATCTCAGGCCCTTAAAAAAGAGAGGTTATCAATTAAAGTAGTAAACATAAAATATAAAGAGTGATAATATTCATTATTTCAGCTGTATGAACTAAAAGCCTGTAAGTTTAGCATTTCTATGTAAAAATGGTGATGAGAAAAGATGGACTTCACATCTTTTTCTGTATTATGAAACTTTATTTCAAATGAAAATATAAATACGACCATAGTATACTAAGAGTAGAGATCATCAGCTAAGAAATCTGAAATCTACACCACGGATAGGATTTTAATGAAACTTGAAACGTAATTTCCTGAACGATTCGCTGAGTATATTTATGGGCCTATGACAAATCCTATACTAGGGAGATGCATCCCCTACTGGGAAAGCCTTTACGTTTTGTGAAAATTAACTAGTGACATGTAAGTGCGATCTCCCTCTATGTCACTTGTGATAAATAATCATGTGGAGAACAAAGTATCAAAAACAGCAGCAAAAGGTTAGTAACTAAAGGCCAAACTTCTGTCTTAGAGTGAGAATAAAGGGAGTAGGTGGAAAGGAGTGAATGGACTTTGTTGTCAGTCATACTGGAGAAACTTCTTAAAGGTGAATTCCTAAAATAATCCATGGCCTGACTGACGTCAATAATTCATTACAATTATCTGGTGACAATACTGTATTTGGAGCCTGTTAATTTTTTTCATAATCATGTTAAGATATTTTTGATTTTCCAAATCATTAAAGTATTTGGGGCACCTGTTTCACTCACTTACTTAGGCGTCTGACTCCATTTTGGCCCAGGTCATGATTTCACGGTTATGGGATTGAGTCCCAAGTCAGGGTCCATGCTGACCGTGGAGCCTGCTTGGGATTCTCTCTCTCTGCCCCTTCCTCGATATCTCTCTCTCTCTCAAAATAAACACACATTTTTAAAAAGTATTTAAATAACTTTCATTTTGTATTTTTATTTTTTAATAGTTTATTGTCAAGTTGGTTTCCATATAACACCCAGTGCTCATCCCCACAAGTGCCCTCCTCTTAAAGCCACGTAGAAATACTATTAGATTACCAATATGTCAGTTTCCTATACTATAACGCCTCCTTATAGTACAGACGAATTTGAGTATTAAGCAGTTTATACAAAACTGTTCACTTTTTTGCAGAACACAGATACCAAACCAAACTCTTTTAATGAAATGCGAGTTATGTTTCCATGTGTCAAGCAGTCTTTGGCAAGCCACAATCTCTGAACCTTAGTCTTATTTATAAAAGGAGGCTACCATCCCTATGCAAATTGTCTTTATTCCACATGGTATAAGGTATGTTCACTTGGCACTCTGCACCTGCTGTTAAAAATTGTTGACACTTTTTAATGGAATGAATGAAAAGGTCACACAAAAACATTCTGAGATGAACAAATTAAACTAGTAAACAGTGCATACTTTTAAACAGTTTCCTCGAACTTAGAAAAGACCGCATGTTCAAGCACAGAGATTAAATCTTGAAGGAAAAGGAGAAATACATTAGAATGAAGGACCATAAGAAGCTGCAAACTATGCTGTCTTCATATTTTCCAGCGATTTTCAGGAAATGACTGAGATTCTCTTGTAAAGTTTTGTTTCGTCTTGTCATGGTATGTCATAATGACGATGCACACATACCCCGAGCCCCATAGGCATTCCTTCCCTCTTTCCCTTCACCTTGATCCGCAGGTACATCTTTAACGTCTTTCTTTGGATCAGCCATAATATTCGGACTCTCAACTGGTGCCTCCTTTCGTTGAGGTTGCTCATGGCTGGGCCGCTGGGCCTAGGGATGGGTGTGTGTGTGCACAAGTAAATATTACTCTTAATACATGTCAGCACTTTAAGTATGTATTACAGGTTTTTATACTAAATACTAAAGAAGTATAAGCCCACAAATAAGACATGATTCTACCTATTAATTCTTTTTTTTTTAAATATTTTTATTTATTTCTAGGAGAGAAATAGAGAGAGACACAGCGTGAGCAGGGGAGGGTCAGAGAGAGAGGGAGATACAGACTCTGAAACAGGCTCCAGGCTCTGAGCTGGCAGTCAGCACAGAGCCCAACGCGGGGCTCGAACCCAAGAATCGCGAGATCATGACCTAAGCGAAAGTCGGACGCTTAACCGACTAAGCCACCCAGGCGCCCCTCTAACTATTTATTCTTAAAAGTGACTTTCTGGAGTGCCCGGGGGGCTCAGATGGTTAAACATCTGACTAAGGTCATGATCTCAAGGTTTGTGCGATCCAGCCCTGCCTCTGGCTCTGTGCTAGGATTCCCCCTCTCTCCCTCTCTCTCTAGCCTGCCCTCCTTCTCTCTACAGTTGGCATGATACTCTTTAAAAAAACCCGAATGGACTTCAGCACAAGATTCCTAGAACTGAGACATGAATTTAATAAAGTCTCAGGATACAAAATCAACATACAGAAATCTGTTGCATTTCTATGCGGCAATAGTGAAGCAGCAGAATGGGAAATTAAGGGATCAACCCCACTGACAACCGCACTGAAAACAATCGGATACCTAGACACAAACCTAACCTGAGAGGTGAAACACCTGTAGTACTCTGAAAACTCTAAAACGCTGATGAAATACATTGAAGAGGTCACAAAAAAAAAATGGAAACACATTCCGTGCTCATGGACTGGAAGCACAAATAATGACAAAATTTCAAACCCACCCAAGCAATCTACACATTTAATGCAATCCCTAGCAAAATACTGCCGGCATTTGTCACAGAGCTAGAACGAACAGCGTAAAGCCGGTATGGAGCCACAAAAGACCCTGACTAGCCAAAGCGACCTTGAAAGAGCAAAGGAAAGCTGGAGGCATCACTGTTTTCGACCTGAGGTTGTATTACCCAGCTGTAGAGATCCAAACAGTATGGTACTGCCACCAAAATAGACACACAGATCAATGGAACAGAATAACATGCCCACAAATGAACCCGCAAGTATACGGTCAATTCATCTTTGATAAAGCAGGAAAGAAATATCCAATAGGAAAAAGACAGTCTCTTTAAAAAATGGTGCCGGGAAAGCTGGACGACACCATGCAGAAGAATGAAACGGGACTACTTTTTACACCATACACAAGAATAAGATAAAAACAGAGAGGGAAGCAAACCGAAAGAGTCTCTGAAATACAGAGAACAATCAGGGTTGCTGGAGGGGGTGGCTGGGTGGGAGGGTGGGATGAAGGGTTAAATGGGTGATGGACATGAAGGAGGACAATTCTCAGGGTGAGCACTGGGTGTCAAAGGGAGAGATGAATCACTGGGTTCTACTCCTGAAGCCAAGACTATACTTTATATTACCTAGCTTGTTTTAAATAAATTATAAAACTAAATTCAAAATGGATCCAAGGCCTAAACGTGATACCCGAAACCTAGAGGAGAACACAGGCGGTAGCCTGTTTGACATGTGCCGTAGTAACTTCTTTCTAGATCTGTCTCCTGAGGCAAGGGAAAGAAAAGGAAAAGTAAACTACTGGGACATTATTAAAATAAAACCCTTCTGCACAGGGAAGGAAACCATGAACAAAACGAAAAGGCAACCTACAGAATGGGAGAAGATATTTGTAAATGGCATATCTGATAACGAGTCAGTATCCAAAATAGAGAAAGAACTTATAAAACTCAACACCCAACCCCCCCCCCCAAATAACCAATTTGAGACTTGAGCAGAAGATACGAATGGACATTTTTGTAAAGACCCCCAAATTGCCAACAGACACATGAAAAGATGCTCAACAACATTTGTCATTTGGGTAATAGAAACCTACAATGAGACATCACCTCACACCTGTAAGAGTAGCTAATATCCATGCCTTTAATTAACCTTTGAAGAAAAAGTTTTGCAGGAGAGCTGAGGGGCTTTATTGTTTTGTTTTGATTTTTTACCATGGGACTGATATGTCATTCTTTGTCTTTGTATAAATTGTTACAAATACCTTTAGAGTTATTTTTATATTTAATTTTTTATTTAAAAAGATTTTTTTAAACATTTATCCAAATATTTTCAAATGTTTATTTATTTTTGAAAGACAGAGACAGAGCATGAGCAGGAGAGGGGCAGAGAGAGGGAGACACAGAAACAGGCTCCAGGCTCTGAGCTGACGCCCAGGGCATCATGGACACCATCAGGTTTCCTGGCCCACATTTTCAGATGTATTTACTTTGAGGAAGAGTAAGGGCTCTAACTTAGAAGTGAATCCCGAAATCTACTGCTTATCAGAGTCAAATGTACGTTTGGGTACACTCTGACACCCCTTTGTGTGAAGACTAAATGAAGTTATAAATGTAAGGAGCCCTGGAGAAAGCAGTTGCTAACAGATAGTACACGTGCTATCAATAGTGGAGTTTTTATAGTAACATATTCTCTAAAAGTCAATAAATGGATGTAGTGTCCTAAGTGCACACACCTAGTGGAAGGCCAGCTATTCACAATAATAGGGCACAGATCAAAGTATCTAGTTAACAGAGCCATGACTTTTAACTTTCTGGGCACAGAAGATGAATGACACCATAGAAACTGCAGCAGGTAGCTGTCAGAGTGATGGCATCAGTAGAGGCTACTTACAGGGAAGCTGGGCACCTCACCAAATGTGAAATGATGGGGACGTGGAGGTTCCCTGCCATTTCTGCAGGGTCCAGTTCCCAAGAAAGAAGTGCAATCCAGACACAGCTTAATATGGGAAAGACTAGTCCTATGTCACTCACAGCCTTTCAGATTCCTCAGTTCCAGAGAACAGAAAAAGGTTTTACATACCAATTCATTCTATGAAGCCAGTATATCCTTGATACTAAAATCCGAGAGTATATGAACTAAATGTAGACGCTAATATCACTCATGAAAATAGTTATAAAAATTCTAACCCAACTAATATGATGTAGATTATTCACAAAGATAATGTATCATGAACATTCCCTGCCAGGAGTCTATGGTTGATTTAAACATTGGAAAGTTTGTATGAAATGCATTGCATTAACACATTAATGGGAGAAAAATCCTACGATCATCTGAATCAATGTACTACACGTGTTTGATGAAAGTCAACATATATTCAACATAAATAGTGTAGTACACTAAACTGAGAATGGAACTTCCTTAATGTCACAGTAAATATAGTCAAATGTTAAAAATTGTCTAAGTCCCATCAGGAATAGGGAAGGATGTCTATTATCAGTCCTTTCCAGCACAGTGCAGGGTGGGTCTGTCCAATATTGTAAAGTGAGAAAACAAAGAGGGGAGATAATGATTAAAACAGCAGTAACAAGGGGCGCCTGGGTGGCTTAGTCGGTTAAGCGTCCGACTTTTGCTTAGGTTGTGATCTCGAGGTTCGTGGGTTCGAGCCCCGCGTCAGGCTCTGTGCTGACTGCAAGCTCAGAGCCTGGAGCCTGTTTCAGTCTGTGACTCCCTCTCTCTCTGACCCTCCCCTGCTCACGTTGTCTCTCTCTTTCTCCTAGAAATAAAATAAAAAAACAAAAAACAAAAAACAAAACAAAAAAAACAGCAGTAACAAACTGTTAGTATTCACAGATGATAGAATTGCATGTGTTGAAACTCATAATGGATGCTGACGTACACCTCCGTCATTCAATCGTATGCAGCAAGGCTGCTGGAGAGAGTGTCCATGTACAGAGCTATCTGCACTTACCAGCTGAATCAGAATATAACATTTCTAAAAACGAAAAATCCTACGATCATCTGAATCAACATACTACACGTGTTTGATGAAAGTCAACATATATTCCACATAAATAGTCTAGTACACTAAACGGAGAATGGAACTTCCTTAAAGTCACAGTAAATATAGTCAAGTGTTTAAAATTGTCTATCTCCCATCAGGAATAAGAGAAGGATGTCTATTATCAGTTCTTTCCAGCACTGTGCTGGGTGGGTCTGTCCAATATTGTAAAGTGAGAAAACAAAGAGGGGAGATAATGATTAAAACAGCAGTAACAAACTGTTAGTATTCACAGATGATAGAATTGCATGTGTTGACACTCATAATGGATGCTGACGTACACCTCTGGCATTCAATCGTATGTAGCAAGGCTGCTGGAGAGAGTGTCCATGTACAGATCTATCTCCACTTACCAGCTGAATCAGAATATAACATTTCAAAAAACGACACAATTGTTAACAGCACCTAGTACTTAGAGTAAGTCTAACACGGGACTGAAAGAGTCTGTGGAGAAAGTTGTAAGATTTTATTGAGAGATTTTTAATGCTGATGTATCCTTCCTATAGGAGAGCACTTTGCCTGCTTTCGGCTTCTTCCTGCTTAAACCTTCCCTTGTCCTTCACCTGTAAGATAGACACAGATTTGGAAACATTACTCACCAGAATTTTATTTAGATTAAATTAACGATATACACAGGGCAGCATAATTTCCAATTTATAAGATAGAACTCCAAGCATATACTTTACCAAGATTTGTTGAACCCACTTTCTATTGATACAAGAAGTGAAACAGACACTTCAGGTCAGAACAGATGAAACGAAATGAACCCATTAAAAGGTCGTTTTATTTTTTATTTTTAAACTGAGTTTCCAGTTACTGACCCTGTAACCAGTAGTCCTGGTTTCAGGAGTCGAATCTAGGGATTCACCACTTACATAGAACACCCATGCACTCTCCCTACTTAATGTGCCACAGAAACTAGAAACTAAACCGTCTCTTGCCATTTTATTACTCAGTCATTTGAGCCTTCATGGGGGAAAGGTTTCAAACTGCACGTGTTTTGTAAATTTAGAATTTGACAAAATTCTCTCTCTCCTAGAAATAAATAAAACATTAAAAAAAAAAAAGAATTTGACAAAATTTAAGAACAGGTATCCGGGTCTCCATAGAGAAAAACCCACATCAAAAAGCGTGTTTTCTTGTTCTCAGCGGCATGGAAATCTCAATTCAGATGTTAAAATTTGATCAAAGATGCTATCTGATGATAAATAAATCACACAAAATGGACGATTTTTGGATTCCATGTATGTTATCCAACAGAACCAGAGAACACCAAAAACAGCAATAAAAATGAATGCAGTACATCCGATTTGAAATCACTAAATAAATGCATCAAGATGAGGTCAAAAGCGGAGGGATTCTCCCAGAGTCACACAACTTATGTCAGAGCTGGTATTGGATGCTACTCCAGTGCCTCAGCATATTGCATACAACTGGTATTTACTCCAAATGCACTCTGTGTTTCTTAAAAGAGGAAATTATAGAAGATTCTGAATTTAATCAGTTATGGGTTAAAGTATTCACAGTTTATTCTATTTAAAAGGTTATTTACATATTTTGAGAGAAAGAGCCAGAGTGAGCACAAATGGGAGAGGGACACAGAGAGAGAGGAAGAGAGTCCCTAGTAGGCTCCATGCTGTCAGCGAAGAGTCGAATATGGGGCTCGAACTCACAAACTGTGAGATCATGACCTGAGCCAAATCAAGAGTCACATGCTTCACTGACTGAGCCACCCACGCGCCCCAGTATTTACACTTTTTTAAAAAGCAAATGCTTTCCTATTTTATAATTTAATAAGGCTTTGGCCCAATTTAATTCTGTATCTAATAGGGTGTGAGTCAGGCAGTCAGGAAGCCAGGGTCTGAACTACTTGTGAAAGTACCTTTCTGTGTAAAGTCTGTTATCAAAGTATCTATCGGTAAAGTTACATCTACATAATGAAAACTATAATATTCAGGAAAAGATCTGCATACTTCGCATTCCTAATAGATCACATACCGGCTTCAGGCATTTTCATGGGCTCCACAGTTGGGAAATCTTCCCCCTTCACATCCGTGTCATCCTCGGTTATATCCTCAGTTGTTGGCAGGGGCAATTTCTGGATATCACCTTCCAGTTCAGGTCCTTCAAAGACAAAGGTTATCACTGAAAGAGTGAACATAGAATCTAAAGAAAGAGATGATAAGATTTATTGCTTCCATTATAAGAAATACAAGCCTGTAGACTTCATGTCATTAAAAAAGTTATGAAAAGTTGGGCTTGACATCTTGTTTTTCTGTATTATGAAACCTTATATGAAATAACAATCTAGGGAGGGAGGCACGATGGTGGACAAGTAGGAGCTCCGTACACTTCCTCTCTCTGAATGAAGCCTCTTAGTCTCTCTGCCTGGTCATTTCATTTCCAGTGTTGCTTCCTCCCTGCCCTGTCATTTCTCTCTTTGCATATGCTCTTCCATCAGCACTGCATACCCCCGGCTCCTTCGTGCTGGGAATTCTGGTTTTATGCTTTCAGACTGTCCTTTATCCTTTGGGGTTTTTCTTTTTTCTTTTCTTTTCTTCTAATTAATTTTTATTTTTATTATTTGTCTTCCCTCCTTTCTCGTTTTTCATGCCTTCCTTTTTTCCTTTTTCTTTTTCCCTTTCGGTTAGCATGTTTGTTGGATTAGTCTGTGTGTTTGTGTGCCTTGGTTCCCTGTGTGTTTGTCTGTCTGTTTTCTTTTCAGGATACCTCAAGAAATAAGCCAAAGTACACATGGTGGAGAGCCCCAAATACCAGTACAAGTAGGGAAATAAAGTAACCAAGGTCTCCACAAGGACTACCAAGAGGCACCATTCAAAGAACACTTCCTGAATGGATAGGCCCTGGACAGTCAAAGAGCCTTTTAATACAACAGTACTCGCAGGTACAGACTGCAGAACAAACTTTTAAAACTAACAAGAGATAGAAAGCTAACCGAAATGATGAAACGGAAGAACTCTTCTCCAAAGAAATTCCAGGAAGAACTGACAGCTAAAGAACTGCTCTAAACAGACATAAGCAACATATCTGAACAAGAATTTAGACCAAGAGTCATAAAATTAAAAGCTGGGCTTGGAAAAGGCATGGAAGACATAAGAGAAGCTATTGCAACAAGGACGATGGACCTTAAAAATAGTTGTGATGAATTAAAAAAATGCTATCAATGAGATGCATAGTAAAATGGAGGCATCCAATGAACAGATGGAAGAGGCGGAGAGGGGAATAAGTGTATTAGGAGACACAATTAAAGAAAAAGCGGAAGCCGAGGAGAAGAGAGATAAACTGATCCAGGAGCATGAAAGGAGAGTTCGAGAGCTGAGCAATACAATCGAATGGAACAATATCCGAATCATAGGAATTCCAGAAGAGGAAGAGAGAGGGAAGGCACTAAAGGAGTCCTTGAACAAATTATAGCTGAGAACTTCCCCAATGTGGGGAAGGAAAGAGACAATAAAATCCAAGAGGCACAGGAAACTCCCCTCAGCTGTATCTTGAATCAATCTGGTGTATGACATATCATAATGAAACTGGCAAAATATAAGGGAAAAGAGGGAATTCTGAAAGCAGCTAGGGAGAAAAGAGTCCTAGCATACAAAGGGAAACCCATCAGAGTGGTGACAGACCTATCTACTGAAACTTAGCAGGACAGAAGGAATGGCAGGAAATCTTCAATGTGATGACCCGAAAAAATGTGCAGCCAGAATCCTCTATCCCGCAAGCCTGTCATTCAGAATAGGAGAGATAAGTCTTTCCAAATAAACAAAAATTGAGAGAATTCATCACCATTAAACCAGCCCTACAAGAAATCCTGAGGGGGACTCTATGAGCAAAATGTTGCAAGAAACACAAGGTACCAGAGACACCACCACAAGCATGAATCCTACAAAGAACATGATGACGCTCAAGCCATATTTTTCAATAACACTGAATGGTAAAGGACTAAATGCTCCAATCAAAAGATATAGGGTAGCAGACTGAATAAAAAAACAAAATCCATCTATTTCCTGTGTCCAAGAAAATAAAAGTAGACATGAGGACATGTTCAGATTGAAAGTAAGGGGATAGAGAAATACAATTCATGCTACTGGAAGTCAAAAGAAAGCTGGAGTAGGTATACTCATACCGGATAAACTGAACTTTAAAGTACAGGCAGTAAGAAGAGATGAAGAAGGGCATTATATAATAATTACAGGGTCTATCCATCAAGAAGTGCTAACAATCTAAATGTCTATGCACCGAATACGGGAATACTCAAATACATAAAAGAATGAATCACAAACAGAAAGAACCTCATGGATAAGAATGTGCTAATACCAGGGGACTTTAATACTCCACATACAGCACTGGATAGATAACCAGACAGAAAATCACTAAAGAAACAATGGACTTGAATGACACATTGGATCAGATGGATTTGACAGATATATTTAGAACTCTACATTCTGAGGCCATGGAATACACCTCCTTCTCAAATGCGCATGGCACAAACTCCAAGATAGACCAATACTGGGACATAAAGCAGCCCTCCATAAATAGAAAAGAACTGAGGTCATACCAGGCACACTTTCAGGTCCCAATGCTATGAAACTTGAAGTCAACCACGCGAAGAAGTCTGGAAATCCTCCAAACACATGGAGGTGAAAGAACACCCTACTAAAGAACGAACGGGCCAATCAGCCAATTAGAGGAGAAATTACAAAATATATGGAAACAAATGTAAATGAAAAAACAACAATCCAAACTCCATGGGATGAGGCAAAGGCAGTCCTAAGAGGAAAGTACATTGCCCTGCAGGACTATTTCAAGAAATTAGAAAAAGTGCAAGTACAGAATCTAACACCTCACCTAAAGGAACTCGAGGGAGAGCAACAGGAGCACCCCAAACCCAGTAGGAGAAGGGAAAGAATCAAAATCAGGGCAGAAATAAACAAGATGGGAAACGAAAAAAACAGTGGAACAGATCAATGAAACCAAGAGTTGGTATGTTGATAAAATAAACAAAACTGACAAACCTCTAGCCAGGCTTCTCAGAAAGAAAAGAGAGAGCACTCAAATAAAAAGAACCACGAATGAAAATGGACTTCTTATTAACAACTCCTCAGAAATACAAGCAATAATCAAGGAATACTATGAGAAATTATATGCCAACAACTTGGACAACTTAGAAGAAATGGCCAAATTCCTAAACACACACTCACTACCAAAATTCACATGGGAAGAGATAGTTGGTGAATACGGATGCAAAAAACCTCAACCGGATACTTGCAAACCGAATCCCACAGCCCGTAAAAAGATTTATCCACCATGATCAAGTGGGATTCATTCCTGGGTTACAGGGCTGGTTCCATATTCGCAAATCAATCAATGTGATCCATGACATTAACAAAAGAAAAGATTAAAAACTTATGATCCTGTCGATAGACGCAGGAAAAGCATTTGACAAGATACAGCATCCCTTCTTAAAAAAGACCCTCGAGAAAGCTGGGATAGAAGGAACTTCCTTAAACATCATAAAAGCCATCTATGAGAAGCCCTCAGCTATCATCCTCCTCTATGGGGAAAAACGGAGCGCTTTTCCCCTGAGGTCAGGACCACGACGGGTATGTCCACTCTCACCACAGTTGTTTCACAGAGTGCTGGAAGTCCTCGCGTCAGCAATCAGACAAGAAAAGGAATTAAAGGCATCAGAATTGTTAAAGGAGAAGTCGAACTTTCACTTTTCTCAGTCGACACGATACGCTACATGGAAAACCCAACAGACTCCACCAGAAGCCTACTAGAATGCATCTACGAATTCAGGAAAGGTGCAGGGTACGGAATGAACGTCCAGAAATCAGCTGCATCTTTAAACACCAATAATGAAGCAACACCAAGAGGAATCAAGAAACTGATCCCATTCCACAATTGCACAAAAAACCATAAAATACATAGGAATAAACCTCACTAAAGATATAAGAGATCTGTATGATGAAAACTATAGAAAACTTACGAAGGAAATTGAAGAAGACACAAAGAAATGGAAAGAAATCCCATGCTCATGGGTCGGAAGAATCAGTGTAGTTAAAATGTCATTGCTACCCAAAGTAATCTACACATTCAATGCAATCCCAATCAAAGTTGCACCAGCATTCTTCTCAAAGCTAGAAGAAACTATCCTAAATTTTGTATGGAACCACAAAAGACCCCGAATAGTCCAAGTAATATTGAAGAAGAAAACCAAAACGGGAGGCATCACCATCCCAGACTTTAGCCTCTACCAGAAAGCTGTCATCATCAAGACAGTATGGCATTGGCACAAAAACAGACACATAGACCCATGGAATGGAATAGAGAACTGAGAATCGGACCCACAAATATGTGGTCAACGGATCTTTGACAAAGCAGGAAAGAGTATCCAACGGAAAAAAGACAGCCTCTTCAACAGATGGTGCTGGCAGAACTGGGCAGCAACATGCAGAAGAATGAAACTAGATCATTTTCTCACACCATACCCAAAAATAAACTCACAATGGATAAAGGACCTGAACGTGAGACAGGAAACCTACAAGACGCCAGAAGAGAAAGCAGGAAACAACGTCCTTGACCATATCCGCATCAATTTCTATCTTGACACAATCCCAAAGGCAAGGGAACCAAGAGCAAAAATGAGCTCTTGGGACCTCATCAAGATACAAAGCTTCTGAGGGGCGCCTGGGTGGCTCAGTCGGTTAGGCATCCGACTTCAGCTCAGGTCGTGATCTCACGGTTTGTGGCTTCGAGCCCCGCGCCGGGCTCTGTGCTGACAGCTAGCTCAGAGCCTGGAGCCTGTCTTCAGATTCTGTGTCTCCCTCTCTCTCTGACCCTCCCCTGCTCACGCTGTGTCTATCTCTCTCTCCGATATAGAAAAATAAAATAAAATAAAATAGATACAAAGCTTCTGCATAGCAAAGGAAACAATCAATACAACAAATAGGCAACTGACGGAATAGGAAAAGATAGTTGTAAATGCCATATCGGGCTAGTATCCAATATCTGTAAGGAATTCACCACTCTCCACACCCAAAACACAAATAATCCAGTGACGAAATGGGCAGAGGATATGGACATACACTTCTCCAAAGAGGACATCCAGATGGCCAAGAGACACATGAAACGATGCTCAGTGTCCCTCATCATCAGGGAAATACCAACAAAACCACACTGAGATATCACCTCATGCAGGTCAGAGTGGCTAAAAGGAACAAATCAGGAGACTATAGATGCTGCTGAAGTTGTGGAGAAATGGGCACCCTTCTACACTGTTGGTGGGAATGCATCAGGAGTGCTGATGCACAGGGGCACATGGACCCCAATGTTCATAGCAGCAGTCTCAAATAGGCAAATCATGGAAAGAGCTTAAGTGTCCATCAGCTGACGAAGGGATGACGAAGATGTGGTTTATCTCTACAATGGAATAATACATGGCAATGAGAAAGAATGAAATCTGGCCATGTGTAGCAACATGGATGGACGTTGAGGGTGTTATGCTGAGCAAAATAAGTCAGGCAGAGAAGGACAGATACCCTCCGTTTGCATGTATAGGAGGATTAGGAGGAACTTAACGGAGGACCATGGGGGAGAAGAAGGGGAAAACTGGTGGGGAGACAGAAGGTGGCAAACCATGAGAGGCTCTTGAATGCTGAGAACAAACCTGGGGTGAGGTGACTGAAGGAGAGAGGAAGGGGGGTGATGGGTATGGAGGAGGGCACTTGTGGGGATGAACACCGGGTGTTATATAGAAACAGACTTGACAATAAACTATTTAAAAAAACAAATAACAATGTGAAGAGAAACCATACAAAATATACTTTTGCATTATATGACCACTGTGTACAAAATTAGAGAGCATCAGCTAACATAGCTTAAATTTACACCATGGATAGCGTTTTCTTTAAAGTTAATTTTTTTTTTGAGAGAGAGTGAGAAAGGGTGAGCAAGCCGTGAAAGGGAAGAGAGAGAGAGAGAGAGAATCACAAGCAGATTCTGTATTGCCATTCAGAGTCCTACACCGGACTTGATCCCACGAATTGTGAGATCATGTCCTGTGCCAAATCAAGAGTCACATGCTTCACTCACTGAGCCACCCAAGCGTCCCAGTATTTACCGTTTATAAAAAAAGAAATGTTTTCTTAGTTTATAATTTAATAAGGTTTTGACCCAATTTAATTCTATAACTGATAGGATATAAACCAGGCAGTCAGGAAGTTAGGGTCTGACCTAGTTGTGAAAGTACCTTTCTGTGTAAACTCTGTTTAGAAACTATCAGTTAAGTTACATCTACATAATGAAAGATATAATATTCAGAAAAAGACCTGCATACTTCGCATTCCAGATAGATAACACACCTGCCTCAGGCACTTTCACAGGCTTCCCGGTTGCACATTTCGCCCCCTTTACATCAGTGTTGTCTTCACGTATCCCCTCAGTTTCATTCAGATGCAGTTTCTGGATACCAGCTTCCAGGCCAGGCCCTGAAAAAAAAAAGGTCATGAATTCTGGAGTAAACATAAACTAACGAAAGAAGTGATAATATATATTCTTTCCATTATATGAAATACAAGCTGTAGACTTCATGTAGTTGAAAAAGGGATGAAAAGATGGACTTCACATTTTGTTTTTCTGTGTTATGAAACCTTATTTCAAATAACAAACTAAAAAGAAACCACACTAAGCCTACATTTGCATTATATTACCACGGTGTACTAAGAGTAGAGAGCATCAGGAAAGAAAGCTTACATTTACACCACGGACAGGATTTCTAAAAGTTTTTTGTTTTTTGTTTTCAATTTAGAGAGACAGAGAACAGGCAGGAGAGGGGCGGACAGAGGGAGACAGAGAGTATCACAACGCGGGGCTCAATCTCACGAACCACGATATCATGACCTGAGCATCCTGATGCTTATCCAAGTCTGATGCTTAACCAAGTGAGCCACCCAGGTGGCATGAACCATGGATAGGATTGTAACAAAAACTAACATTTAATTTCCTGAACCATTAGCTGAGTGCATTGGTGGGCCTAGGACAAATCCTATAGTAGTGACATCCATCCCCTATTGAATAGAGAAACCTCAACGTTATTTTGCAAAATTTAAATAGTTATTTCAGGGGCAAAGTCTCTCTATATAACATGATAAATGAGTCCTGTAGAGAACCAAGTATCAAAAATAACAGCAGAACATAGTGACTTTGAGTCAAACTTCCATCTTACAGCGACAATAAAGGGAGTCGGGTGGGAAGGAATTAATGGACTTTGTTGTTAGTCCTGCTGTAGAAACCTCTTACCAGAGAATTCCTAAAATAATCCTTGGCCTGAAGGAGGTCCATAATTCACTACAAGTATTTGATGAAAATACTATATTGGAAGCTATTTATTCCTGTTTCATTAATTATTTTCAGATACGTTTGAGTTGCCTAATCATAAACATACTTAAACACCTCCTAAAGCCACTTAAAACTCACACTAATATACTTTACCTGTATCCTAGTTTCCCGATTGAGCCAGCTTTTCCCAAATGTACCATATGCAATAGTTAACCCAAGATAACTGTGTCCGTCCTTCCTGGAGCCCTTTTCTGGACTATCTCCTGCTCCACTGAACTTCATTTATCCTGTGGCTGTACTTAGCTTATTTAACAGTACACATTTTAGTATTACACATTTTGTATAAACCATTCACATTTTGGTATAAAAACACAGATGTGGGAAGTGAAAAAAAGAACAAACGTGAAATGAAATTTAATTATGTCTCGATGTGACAAGCAGTCTTCAGCAAGCCACAGTCCCTGAACCTAGGTTTTCTTATTTATGAAACAAGGCTACCATCCCTATGCAAATCATCTTTATTCCAGATGTGATAAGATATGCTGACTTGGCCCTCTGCACATACTATTAACAACTGCTTACACTTTTGACGCACTGAAGAAAAGGCCACACACAAATGTCCTGAGAAGAACACATTAAACTAGTGAAGAAATGTATACGTTAGTAGTCAACAGTTTCCACCGATTTAGGAAGGACTGCATTGGAAGAACGAGGGGAAATTCACTAGAGTGAACAGAGCTGCAAACTATACTCTATTCACATTTTCAAAGAATTGTCAGGAAATGACTGAGATTCTCTTCTAATGAATTGTTTCGTTCTGTTATGTCATAATGCGTGATGCAAAAATATACCCTGTGCCCCCAGTAAGCATTCTTCTCCCCTTTACCTTCACCGTGATCCATAGGTGCTTCTGCAACTGCTTTCTCTTTATCAGGAATGATATCCTGACTCTCAGGGGGTGCCTCCTTTTGTTGACATTGCTCATCACTCGGCTGCTGGATCTAGTGTGTGAGTGTGTGTGTGTGTGTGTGCGTGTGTCGAAATAAAAATTGCATTGTTAATACATGCCAACAATATAAACATACACTACACATTTTACATCAAATGTTGAGTATAAAAGCACTTATAACACATGATTCTATATATTTATTCCTAAAATGAATATGGCTCTGTATACATATAATGGAATATTACTCAGTCATGAAAAAGAATAAAATCTTGCCATTTGCAACAATGTGGACAGGGCTTAGAATGTATTCCGCTGAGTGAAAGAAGTCAATGAGACAAGAACAATCACCATATGATTTCACTCATCTGTGGAATTGAAGAATAAAACAGAGGAACACATGGGGAGACAAGGAATATAAGAGGAGAGAGAGAAACAAATCACAAGGGACTCTTAACTGCAGAGAAAAAAGTGAGGGCTGATGGAGGTAGGTGGGTGGAGGATGGCATAAATAGATGGGTGATGGGCGATAAAGAGGGCATAGCTGATGAGCACTGGGTGTTGTATGAAAGTCATACATCAAGAGAGTCTACTCCTGAAACCAATATTGCACTGTACGCTAAGTAACATTTAAATTTTTAAAAAAGTTACACTTCCCGCAGCCTGGCTACTCCAGAAGAGGCACCCACAAGCACTTTGGAGGCCATTTTACACTGTGCTGCTGCGGATATATACAACCTGTTGTTAATGAGCATAACAAAGGAGTCATAGGGTACATTTCCACAGGTAACAGGAGGACGGATGCCTTCTGGTTCAAGGTTTTCTGCTCACTGTACCTGTGTGTTTGTAGTTCAATAACATTTTCAGAAAAACACACTAATGGTATAGAAAACATCAAATACCGAAGTACTCACAGCCACAGGTGGAGCCGGCTGGTTAGCCTCTTGATTACCCTTTCTTTCTTCAGATGTATACCTTGCTGTCACTTGTCCAGTCATGGTTCAGCCTGAAAGTAGGATATCAGTATTTGGAAAATGTACTCTCAACGCTAGGTATACCGCTTCCAAGGCGAAACGTTTTCATTTGTTTTTACTTTGAAAATACTTTCAAAATCGACCTTGCAGTAAGGATACTGTACATGCTGTGGTTGCACCAAATAAATGCCCAAATCAATGTAAAAGATCATTTACATCAGCCAAACTGGCAATCAAATCACCTGAAGGACAGGATCAAACATGAGGTTTACTTCCACAGCTAGACTCCCCATCATTGAGGCTTTTGAGAAAACAGTGCTGGAAATTTCAACCCGAGGCACTATTGCTGTGCACATTCCCATTTGCTGGGCCCATTTTACCGCCTTAAAAAAGGTTTCGTTGGGATACAGAGAAGGTCTTCATATTTGAGCACTGCCGGTGGCTGTCTTCCCAAAACTAGGGCTCACATGTCTAGTTTCGTAACTGACCCCCGGGCAGCTCCTCCCTTGACACCGGGCACAGTGCGATACAAATCTCGGGGACACAGTTCCCACCCCGCTGAGGTCCCCGTTTCCAGCCCACCCCCCCTTTTTAAAATAGACGTCACGCCCATCCCCGAGGCCAGGCGGGGCTTGAACTCACCACCCCGAGATCAGACCTGCGCTGAGACTGCGCGTCGGACCTTTCCAACTGGCCCACCCAGGCGCCCCTTCCACACCTGTTCTCTACTGCCTGGCCCGCCTCGCACCCAGGGTCCCCCTGAGGACTCTGGCTTCAGTGCTCTGCCGGCAGGTCCGGGTGTCTCCAGGACTCACATACCTCAAAGGACGCCCCCAGCACCCTCCCTGTCTGCATCACCTTCGTCCTTCACCCCCGCCATCCCCACTCGTCCCCGTCCTACCTCGAGGACCAGGGCCACGGCGGCCACGACGCCTGGGGGAAGAACGCTAACTCCCAACAACTTCCACCTCGGAGGCCACAGACCTACCGTCCTACCTGCCCGAGCCCCACTGGCACTCTTCATAGTCAGTCACACTTAAATTCATGGAAGGAATGATTTGTGGACCTACTCGTTGAGGCTGAGTTGACGCAGCGAGAAAGATCAAGACACCGCCACCACCACCGCTTCTTCCTCTGCTCTGCTCACTGGCCGCGTGGTCAGCAGTGCGCATGCCCAGTAACAGTCTTTCGTAACAATGGGCATGTGCCGCAAAGGCCGCAAAGCCCATGGTACGTTTCTGTGTACTGACATGAGTGTGTGCATACTGATGCGGGAGTACACAATGTTGGTACACTTTTTCCCGTGTCTGCCGCCAAGGTGTGCAAGGCAGGGTCTGCTGAGTGCCTGAAATGATGCTTCTCTTTCCTCACACCCAAGCCTCTCTTTTGCAACCAGATACTTGGGGGACACACAGTTAAGAATCACCGTTAGTGCCGAATGTTTCTCAGAAAGACATCTGTAACACAAATAGATACTAAGTACTTTAACACCGTTTTTTTACACATGCTTCGATCCATCATTCCCTCCCGCGCTTCTGGATTTTCTGTGATGCTTGAGTGAATTTGCTGTCCTCTGTATAATAAATACATTCACAACTGTTTACTTTCTTGCTTGTGTTGCTGCGCCTTGAAACCTGTGGTTTGGAAACGGATTTCTCTAAATACCTGTGGCCCTTCAGTCACTGCATGTTTCAGAAGTTTCTTCATGGTTATCGGTCCTGGAGTGTGAGCTTAGCCCACTGTCGCATGGGGTTCAGTAATGGTGACTATGCTCTTCCTGTACGGTGCTTTCCGACTATCAGTCAAAAAGCTTGATAAGTAAAGCTGACTCTTTTGAATAACACTGTCAGGGAAAGCACTACCTGGACAGGGTCTTAGCAGAGTCTTAGAGGTGGCAGGACAGGAGGGATATTGATTCCGAGTTTGAAGTCGGTGTGGGACAATTCTTTGAACGTTGAGGGAAGTTGTATTTCAGACTAAGAATAGTGATACAATGGTTTAGGTTTGGGGGACACAGCAAGACGAGCATATTAAGTCCAAAGTTTCTAATTCCTTCTGGATGAAAAACGTCATTTGGCACTTTTTATTGAAGACTTGATGGATCTTTCAGTTATTCCTGGAATGGACAATAGAGTTGTTTTCAACTTTTATTTCCTAGGCAAGAGATTTTTGTGATAGCAGAGTTATGTTGAGGAAGCCCATAGTGGGGAGGCAACCTGGCAAGGGCAAATAAAGAAGGGGACCAGCCAGATGTCCAAGACCAGATACTCCCGTTGCATGCTTTTCTCTTCTGTAACCTTGCTTATCTCCTGCATCAGTCACCTTCCCACTTAGGACAATCAGTAAGTGGCCCCTCCTTTTCTCCCTTAAGCTCCTACAAGCCTACCCTTCAAAGAAGGCCAGAGCTAGGGTTCAGGGTTCAGCCTTTGGAGATGACTCCATTGGGCTGGGACCAGTGCAGAATAGTCTTTCAGGATCCCCTGAGTGTGTGTTGCTTGTCTCTCCCTGGCTGCCGAGTGTCTGCTGCAACATTTTGGTGCGTTGATTGGGAAGCCCACAGCCGCGCTGGCCCCTTGAACCACTATTGTTGGAGGCCAGTGGGAAGGCCACTCATCTCAGGCTCCTGTGAGGGAAAGGAAAGCACGCCGCCAGTGAGTTCACTAGACCCTGACAGAGGCTCGACAATAGTTGGCCACCACTGCGCTGAACCAAGTCCAGGGGGAGTCAGACAATTCTGCCAGGATGGGACGTCAGATTGGGTAAATGTCCCAGAGGACCCAGGACAGAATTCAGGCCCGCCCACAGGTGGAAGGGGAGCCTGATCACCTCGTCGGTGACATCGTTGCCACATAGGACACGGAAGTCCTGGGTGGAAGTCTGCAATCTGTCTAAATGTGTGTGTGAGGGCCTGTGCTCCACGGTTTCAGCTATAGAGCCTGAGTGAGTCCTCCCCTGCGATTCTGTGAAGACCTCCTATGGATCAAGGCAGAATCAGGTCCGCAGAGGCCTCATCCAAGTTAGGGGTTTCTCCTGACCTGCTCATGCTAAGAGGCCTCTACATTCCCACAAGGGGAGGGGCCAGGCAGACAAAATGATCTCTTCCCTCATGTTTGTCCTGCGACACTCTACATTGGGAGCGACTCATCCCTCAAAACCGTTACAGCCAACTGTCTCTGGTCAGCCTACCTCAGAATGGCGACTTTAAGAAATATTCCCGAGCAGCTGCCGAAACGTACTGTGTTTCAGGGCAATTCCCTGTCTTCTCCGGACTGACATGGACTGCCTAATTCCACTGGTGGGAAGAACAAAACGAAACAAAACTTTCATTCTACCTAGATTTCCTGAAGCTCAAATATGCTCATGTTATCTGTGTTCCAATTTGGTACCAAAAGAATAACTTAAATAATGGTTAATTTTGTCTCTCTCACAGTGTTCATGGGTAATTGTTAAAATAACTTTCAAAGTCTGTGGTAACCTAAAATGTTACAGGTTTACTTGCATCATTATTTGAGATTAAATTCATTGGATATCTAACAAGATAAAAGTCAAAAGCACTTATTACTAGACATGGGTCTGTGCTTCTGATGTGTTGCAGAGAAACTAAGGGTATATGGATCTGTTAAACAAAAACATGCTTTGTGCTTAATTGACTCATAAGTTTGCCATCTAGGCAATTCCGATGTAACAGACAGTCCACAGAGGGTTACTACTTAGATTTCCCTGCAGACTAAGATTTCTAAGAGTTAAAGTTCTGTTAAATATAATTAAGACTGAAGGAAATAAAAAGCAACTCTGTGTGTTAAAAAATGTAGATATGTAAGAAAAACATAAGGAATGGAAATACGTTTTTGTTAAAAGTAAAAGAAAGTAATGTTGTCCTCAATGAGACTGGTGACTTGGAGACAAATGGCTTGGCACAAAATCTGAATACAAAGGAATGTTGTAGAAGTTTCGTGAAGGGAAATCTTTCAAAGGCAATTTTATATACAGTCCGGATGGACTAGGGTTAAAATAAATGGATTTTGAAAGTACAGCGGTTGAAGATATTTAAAAAATTGAGATATATGTAAGTAATGTAAGGTGGATCCTGATTTAATGGCAACCTTTTCTGGAGGCGAAACACTTAAGGGCCCCTTAGCTGCATTCAGAGAAGACCTAGAGAGGGAGGAAAGGAAGCCTTCTGCCTCTGCCCCCTTGCGTCCTCAATTCATATAAAAAGTGCACCTCTGCTCCCTACTGCCCACCTTATCTAGGTAATAGAACAGGCATGCTTCCCTTACAAGAAGCTACAATGCCAGAAGGAGAAAGCTTTTCCATTACAAGGTTTAAGACAGATAAAATAAGATCTAGGTAAAATGTCTGATCAGAGAAGTGTATAGAGGCTTTTCAGAATCTTACGTATGTTTCTGAGTTGACCTGGAAAGATAAAATGCTTTTGTTAAATCAGACTCTTAATGAGACAGAAAATTGTGGGGTTCAGTCAGCAGCTAAGACATATGGGGTTGGGCAACTCACTAATTACCATGGGACTGAGGGTCCTATAGGGAACTTCCAGCTCCCTACTGGAATTCCCTCAGGCAGTTCCACCCCAAAATCCTAATTGGGACTATGACCATCCCATTGGGGAAGGATGTTGCTGCCACTTCCAAGCTTGGATTTAAAAATGGTTTTAATCTAAGATCAAGCCCTTAAATTATGCTAAATGGGCCCCTATTTGCAAATACAGAATGAGAGCGCAGTGGCCTTCCTAGAGTGGTTGAGAGAAGTTCTCATTCCATCTGTGGCTATCTCCCCTGACACGCCTAAGGCTGAGATGATTTTAAAGGACAAATATGTCACTCAATCAGCCCTAGATATTCCGAGAAAATGCAGAAACTGGCTGTTGGCCTGGCAGGGAGCCTGGAGGAGGTCTTCTGAGCTGCCAATTGGGTATATTACAACCTAGACGAAGAGAAAAGAACACGAAAGGAGGCTTGAAAACATCTAAGGCCGTAGTCACAGCCTTACATACTATGGCAGACTAGAATTCCCGAGGTCCTGGCACCAAAGGCCATGTATGTGGCCGTTCAGGGCACTGGAAACCAGACTTCCCTCAGGAGAGACGACAGAAGTCAAAGCCCTGTAAGCTGCCCCCTGTGTGGAGACAATCAGTGGAAAATCTGAATGCCCTCAGGGGCCTCCATCTGTGAAGGCTCGATAACCAATGTCCCTGGAAGGGACTAACTGGGGCCTGGGTCTCTTTGCCCTGGAAATTCTGCATATATATATGTGCAATATATATATATGCAATATATATTTATACATATAAAACAGTTAATTGCCTTCTTAATCCTGGAGCCACCTTTTCTGTCCTCCTTTCCAGTCTCGGCCAGCTATCTAAGCACAGCATGACAATTGGAGGCGTCTCCAAAGAAACAGGACTAAATCATTCTCTCTTTTCCTGGGATGTATATGGGAAAACCCAGTTTTTCTCATTCTTTCCTGATAATGCCAGAGAGCCGTCATCACTTGCTAGGAAGGGACATTATAACTAAATTAGAGACAAGAGCGTTACTAGTTCCAGGTCAGATCAACAATTGCATAGGTTGTTGTTGTTGTTGTTTTTGTTTTTTTAAAATCAATGGATATTGTAGACTGTGGATACTTGGGTTCAGGGAAAAATAGCTCACCTGCTAAATCCATTATTCAAGGAGACTCAATCCCGAAATAATGAACTGGGGTCTGACTCAGGGACACTGTCTTCAGGCCTTAAGATGATTACAAACAGAGCAGAGGCAAGTACTATTACCAAGCTCACAGAGCGAAAAGATCATTAAAACACTGCGTCAGATACTTCCTTTAGGAAGGGATACAATTTATCAAGTGGCCCAAAGAATGTTCACTAGAAAAATTTGTCAAGGACAATTCAACAAGTAATATCAGCCTGCAAAGTGTGTCTCAGAAACAATCCTCTCAACTACAAGCTTACTCAGCAATCAAGAAACTAGCGTTGTTTTATGAGTCTGTTGGCCATTTGTAGCAACATGGATGGAACGCGAGGGTGTTACGCTAAGTGAAATAAGTCAGGCAGAGAAAGACAGATAACATATATTTTCATTCATATGTGGATCAGGAGAAATTTCCCAGAGGACCACGAGGGAGGGGAAGGAGAAAGAATAGTTCAGGAGAGGGAGGGAGGCACCTTAAGCGACTCTTAAATACTGAGAACAAACTGAGGGTTGATGGGGGGTGGGGAGAGGGGAAGGAGGGTAATGGGCATGGAGGAGGGCACTTGTTGGGATGAGCACTGGGTGTTATATGGAAACCAACTTGACAATAAACTATGAAAGAAAAAATAAATAAATAATTTATGATCCTTGAAAAACATTAAATAAAGATGTCCTTTGTGTCTGAAGCACTTGAGTTAGCCAGGGTGAGGACGAAAAGGGAGTTCTCACACATATTTGCATGTACTTCTATAGCAGCATGTAGTAGTCATTGGGAATTTTCTGTCAAAAGACTAATGTTTTCCACAGGGTGGTGTGTAATCCACAGTGGGTCATGAGATTAATGTTGTGGGTCAAAGCAGCATTTTAAAGAAACGTGGCCGGTGTTCTATGTTCCCAGTCCCACCTGGTTTCCAGATCTTAGTCTGCGGTCTTTACTGATGCTGCCCCAAATGTAATGCCACAGGAAGGGCCACTTCCCAGCCCGGGATCCAGCAGACAGAGCAGCGGAGCAGTTTCTCCTGGCGCCGCCTGGCACCGGGCACCTCGCCCAAAGACAGCGCCACAGCTAGTGCTAGGATATCTCTGAGTACCCTGCAGGTAGAGATGGGATGATAGGATCCCTTTCCATCCCAGGCGGTGGCTTTTCTCTTCTCTCTGGGGACAGTTCTTTGAGCAGTTTCAGCTGCTCTTTCTCTTCCCCTCCTTTCTCTGTGGAGGTGGCTCCCTCCCCTCCGTGCCTCCTGGTCCCGGCCCCTCTGGATCTTCCCCATTTTGCAATCACGCACCTATGAGGCTGTCTTCTTAGTGGACTCTGTCTCTTTTCCTCCCAGACTCTTGTGGTTCACTGTTCTATGGCTTCGGGCCTTCTTTGTTTCAGAGATGCGGGTGAGCAAACTGCACGGATCGTCCTACTTCTCTGCCATCTTGGCTCCTCCCTCCTAAAATTTTTTTTTAACATTTATTTATTCTTAAGAGACAGAGAGAGACAGAGCTTGAGTGGGCTGGGAGAGAGAGAGAGACAGACAGAGAGACAGAGTGTGAGCGTGGGAGGGGCAGAGAGAGAGAGAGAGAGAGAGAGAGACACAGAATCCAAAGCAGGCTCCAGACTCTGAGCTCTCAGCACAGAGCCCCACACAGGGCTTGAACCCACAAACCGTGAGATCATGACCTGGGCCAATGTCAGATGCTTAAGTCACTGAGCTACCCAGGCGCAACCCCCCCCCTCAATCTTAGCTTTTTAAAGGTGATTTTTTAGACCATTTAAATTTAATTCTATCATTACTGAAGTTATATTTGAGTCTATTAATTTGCTATTTAATTTGTATTTGACCCAGAGGTAATTTGCTCTTTTTTCCTCTAACTACATTTGGATTGATTGAGTTATTGTGTATGATTGCCTTTTATCTCCTTCTTTCTTGGCTTATTAGCGACAAGTTTGTTTTGTTTTGTTTTTCAGTGATTGCTTTAGATTTTGTGAAGTACATCTTTATTACTATCTACTTCAACTGTTATTATCTTGTGAAGTTTAGGGATTTGAGGGCCGATCCAGGAAATAGACATGGCCACAAGGTAGCAGGAGCCTGCAACACGCTTCATTTGGGCAAGCCATGCTTGCCTGGAGAGGATGTCCTGAAGGCAGGGACACTCCTAGGGGAGAGAGGAATCAAAGAGGGAGCTTACATGTCTAAGTCATATAAAGTAGTAACGTGACCAGGATATTCTGGATCAGAGAGTTCTGAAGAGCAGCAGTAGCTTAGGGTCTTTTACAGCTCTAGGGTTTATCTAATCTATGGCTAACCGATGTTAGGCACAGTTTAATGGGGTATGCAAAAGAGGCGAGCTCTGAATGGCTGAAAATCTGCTTCTTGGGCTCTGTTGAAAACAATTGGATGTTGGGGCACCTGGGGGGCTCAGTCGGTTCAGTGGACAACTCTTGAATTTCAGATCAGGTCATGATCTCTCTGTTCATGAGTTCAAGTCCTGCATTGGCCTCTGTGTTCACAGTGTGGAGCCTGCTTGGGGATTCTCTCTCCTCCTCTCTCTCTCTGCCCCGCCCCTGCTCTCTGTCTCTCAAAAATGAATCAAAATGTCCAAAAATTAAAAAAAAAAAAACCCACAACTATACATGTACAAATTTGAGTTTGGAGCCAGTACTTTTAATTGTTTTAATGTTTATTTATTTATTTTGAGAGAAAGAGAGCACAGGGAAAGGACAGAGAGAGAAGGAGAGAGCGAATCCCGAGCAAGCTCCCCACTGTTCCCACAAACTGTGGGATCATGACCTGAGCTGAGATCAAGAGTAGGATACTTAACTGACTGAGCCATGCAGGCACCCCTGAAGCCAGTAGCTTTTGAGTCAACCTTCGCAAATAAACAAACATCCTGGCTGCCAATATATAGGCACCATCTTTAACCCATTTGCCTAACAATCCACTCCCTGTTTTTATGTTCTTTTACAATCTAAGTTGTGTGTTATCTCCTAATGGCTGAGTTTAGGGTCAGAGAGAAAGCATTTTGAAGACACAGAAGCCTGTAACTTCAAAAACCAGGATTTCAAAGCCCATTAACAGCCAGTCTTCCCATTTAGGGGGAAGTTAACTGCTTAACTGCTGAGTTAAGATCTACTCAAATTTTGTGAGAATAGCTCACAAAAGGTTTTTATTCGTTGAACTGATCAGTAGTAGAGTAATATTATGGTCCTTTTGGTGAAAATTTCTCTAGTTATCTGTAAACTTTGGTGCATATTATCTACCCACATGCAACAAGATGTGTTAAGAAGTACACAGACCCTCCTATACGTGCAAACATATGATGGTCTGTGTTTTAACACATCTTGTTGCATGGGTAATATGCACCAAAAAGTTTACAGATAACTAGAGGAACTTGACGGAGGAACAAGGGGGAGAAGAAGGGTGGAAATGGTGGGGAAAGGGAGAGAGGCAAACCATGAGAGACTCTTGAATGCTGACAAAAACTGAGGACTGATGGATGTGGGGGGGAGGGGGGAGGGGCATAGAGGAGGACACTTATGGGGATGAGCACTGAGTGTTATGTGGAAACTAATTTGACAATAAACTATTTGTAAAAAGAAAAAAAAAAAAAAAGAAGTACACAGACCCCTCACTTAGCAGGCAATAAATAATCTGTCACTACAGAGTTATCTGATACCAATATCCCCAAAGTATGACAAAATTTGACGAAGAGTTCTAGCCCTTAGACTATCTATTTTATCATATCATGTCTATCATAGACATGATTCTTTTCATCGTTGTGCGGTGTCCCACGCATATGCTGTTTCTACTCCTCACAAAATGAGTGATCCCAAGATAGTACCAGTGAGACTACCTGGAAAGCTGGTTTGTGCCATTGGAGCGTTGTGGCTACTGTGGTTTGGGAAGGCAAGTCCTCGGGGGATTCTACTGCTGAGTTAAGATCTACTCGAATTTTGAGGAAAACTCAAGTGAAGGAAATATTGTTAAATACACTTAAAAAGCTTGTGAGATTCCCTTAAAAGCTTGATTCCCTTACAGACTCACCAGGCTCCTTCTGCTGCCTGTATTCTCTGCGTTGCTATGAATATAAGTTTGTATGTCTTAGTACAATTCGGGGGGGTGGTGTTAATAAACGCATGCATTGTTATAGTTAAACAAGCTTTCATATTATTCACCTTGCATTCAGCAACTTGGTCATCTAAATTGGTTATGGGCTCAGCCTACCTTATCCCACATATTAGTGTGGGATTAGCTTCTGGATATTGTTGTTGGATGTCAATATCCAGGAGAATAGGCTTATATTGATAACTGAGGTTTATGGGGGAGCTTGACCAGGGGCAAGTTACTATGCTATGTGGACTAAAATCAGGTTGGTGAAAGCTTGCCATCTTGTAGATTGTGATGAAGGCTATACGCAGGTTTTGTTCCGTGGGTAATTGCATGTTCCTTCTTGTTCCAAATGGTGTCTTTAGTGCCTCCGTTTCCTCATGCTTACTAATAGTAGATATATTTGTGTGTGTCTTTCGGTGGGCATAGGATTAGCTTCACAGGTGCTCTCTCGGTGGTTTGGTAAAAGTTGTTTATTTGACTGTGCACCAGATTAGGTCTTGAGCTCTAGGGCATTCACTTGAGGGATCCTCACAGGTGGGCCAAGTTATTTTTCAAATATAGACATCAAAATGCATTTACCCATTCCTATACATGTGTATCATGACTTGCTTGTGTTTTAGTGAGGGGCCACATACTCCATCACTTCAAATGCAGGGGAAACTTTTCTGGGGCATCCATTTATACAGCTTTGATAGCCTTATGGTTGGATCCTTGGGAGACGCTGGTGTGACTACATTAGTAAGTTTTCCCCAAGTTAGCTTTGGTATCAGGCTTCCCATTATTATTTCTATCTCTTATAAGGTGGGGTATGTAGTTTTTAGGATCCCCCAGAAATGTACCATTGGGTGACAATTACCCTCAAATTTTCTCTCAAATCTTTATTAATGGTGGACTTGCTAAACCCAGCATATTTTGCAATGGCTGCAAGCAAGTAGTTGTCAATATGGGTGGAGAAACTCTGATGTAGAGAGCAGTTAGATTTCTCCATGGGATCAAATATAGTTTTCCTAAGAATTGTCTTGACCGTAACACCCAAAAAGTATGATTGTTCACTGTGGGCAACCAGCATTACGATTGCTGTTCAGTCTGTTCCCACTGAGTGTTATGTAAAAGTTGCAGTTGGCACTGTGCTAAGATTCGATTAGGGAAGAATTCCCAGACTGGTTGCTGTCCCTCATTTGTTAGACATGAATTGGCCTAGATAATATTATACAACATATGTTGCCTGCCTTGCACCTATTGATCAGCAACCAGAAAAGAGGCCTGTGGTAAGGTGCCCTTGGCCACGTGGCCAGTGAACTTTCTTTCTGCTTTAGTAAGTGGAACTTGGGCTAGAGAGTGAGATCATTGTAATGAACAGGAAAAGAGGCCAATGGTTATAAGGGCATCCATTGCTGGCACGGTTTACATTTAATCATCATCTAGGTGGTGCCTGGTTGGCTTAGTCGGTTGAGTGTCTGCCTCCTGATTTCGGCTCAGGGCATGATCTCACGGCTTGTGGGTTTGAGCCCTGCATCAGGCTCTGTGCTGAGAGTGCAGAGCCTGCTTGGGATTCTCTCTCTCCCTCTCTCTCTGCCCTTCCTTCCTCTCAAAAGAAATAAATGAAATAAATCATCATCTGGGAATTAGTGAGAACCATAATTTTATCTCTGTAATCGCATAAGGTTTGTTAGTATTGACTCTGGATTAGAGTATTTTTAATCTGATTCCACCAGTCACTAGCATTCTAGTTGTATCACTGGGTGCACACCATCTCTGGCTATGCCTTAAATGAATCCCACAGGTAGCGGCCCACTGCTCTATTTGTTTGATGGCATTTGTTGGTAATAGTCACTTTCGTTTGATTTGAAGTAAAGGTTGGCCCCTGAGGTTGGAAGGTACCTGTAATTCACAAGTAGTATTTTAGAGTCTGGCTTAACCAGAATAGGTATTGGCTGATAGTAGAGATAGGAGGAGGAGATGTGCTAGCCTCAGTGTTGGTGTCTGTGGTCATGTTAGTAAGACTGACCAACTTGACTAGCCAACGGTGTGATTCCTGTGGTCCCCATCCTGACCCATATTGTGTGTTACTCTGTCACGTGCATGTGGCATGTTGTTTCAAGCCATACCTTGTCAGCAGTAGGGTGGAGATTGCCAGGGCAGGGTGATCCATCAATGGGTGTGTAGTCAACACTGGCAAGGGTAGGAACTTCTCACGTAAGGAAGGGGCATAGCAAGAGAGTAGTTGTCCCTTGGGTGTCACCTGAATGGGGTTACTGGTCTGGGCTGATTAGTTCTATCTCCTGGGTAGGAGAAGCAGGTCCAGGGTTGTTCCTTGGTACTTTTAGGGGAGTATATGGGCAGCAGATGAGGACAACCTTCTCTCCATAGTGGTGAGTGGTTTGCACAGCTTATACTTGACAAGGAGCAAACACAGGCTCAGTATTGTCCCCAGCCAGTGGTCTACAGAAGGCCCCTTTCTGGATGGAGGGAGAAGTGACTAGGCTCTGGAGTTTCTATGAGGGAGAAAGATAAGGTGAAAGTAGCAGGTGGATGTTTCTTTGCTGGGGGCGGCAATATCAGGGTTCCCACATCAGCAAAAACCAGCAATTGACTGGTGTCCAGGAGTGGATATGTACACCAGCAGAGATCGCAGTGTCTTTATGGGTTCTCTTCATTTCTTGTGAATTTTAATAAGGTGCAGTTAGGCCATAGGCCTATGAATTTCATATAATCAGGGCTATGGACAATATTTTAACCACTTGGGGAACCACTGTTTTACAAGTTCTCTAAATACCCTTTGTTTTAAAATATCATTATATTGGGGCTCCTGGGTGGCTCAGTTGGTTAAGCATCTGACCCTTGATTTTGGCTCAGGTCATGATCTTATGGTTTGTGCCTTTGAGCCCTGTGTCAGGCTCTGCACTGGCAGTGTGCAGCCTGTTTGGGATTCACTCTCTTTCCCTCTCTCTCTGCCCCTCCCCTTCTCTCTCTCTCTCAAAATAAATAAATAAACTTAAAAAAGCATTATTTTTTTATGACATCTGCTGCTATGGGACAACGGGGTAGGTGAAAAAGCCAAGCAATGTTATTTTGTAATGCCCGTCGTTACATTGCTTTGCAATGAAGTGGCAGCCTTGATCTGACTGTGTTACTTGTGGCATTCCCAAAAGCTGTATGGCTGTTGTGTTAACTCGTAAGTACCATTAGCAGAGGTTAGTGCCCTGCATGGGTAGGCTGATAGAAGGCCTGTGTCAGTACCTACCACTGCCGAGCCATATTTAATAGCTTTTTTCTGTTTCAGAGAAAGGCCCAGTGAAATAAATTTGCCATGTCTGATATGGCCCTTCTCCTCTGTCAATTTTTCTCCCATGTGGTGGGCCCATGTCTAGGTTTCTGGCATCTGATACGGTCCTTAATGGTTTGTCTGCCTGCTGGGTAGACTCCTCTATTAACAATCCATCTTTGTAACTACATGATGTCCAAACACCCTGACCTCTTATGTGTCCATTTATAGAAGGGGCCAGGTGTCTCCTCTCAAAGGTCTGGAGCCTCCCTCTCTTTCTAGAGCCCCACTTCCTCTGGTGGCTTGGTTAGTTCATTAGGTTTGGCACTGTAGTGTGCTTCCTCCATGTCTTGTGTGGTCACATGTGTACTGGGCATCCATATTGGCAGAGTGGTAGCCAATGTGGTGATTTTCCCGACATCACTGTATCCCAAATGTCTTGGCTCATATTTTGTAGCCCTGGTTTTGCTAAAGTCTTGACCAAGTGGTTAGCTCATTAGCCACCAACCTGGATCAAGAAAATTATAAGCCTCAGAAAAATATTTGTCAAAGACATACTCTATTTCTGGGACTATTATACACAGCTCAGCCCACTGGGCACCTTAGTCTGTCCCCCCCCACACACACATTTGTATTTTGGGTGTTTAGGAGTGAGAGGTTGCAGCTGTCCATTGTCTGTCTGGTCTCTGATACTTCCTGCTCATTCCATCAGTAAAGGAAGAGCATTGCTTTTCTTGTTTTAGGATGCTGAACATCCACTCTCTTGGCCCCACTGAACAAAGGACAAAGGAATTTCTGGGGTTTTTGGCAAGTTAGCCTCAGTGGCAGAGTATGTGGCTATTTCCTCCTGGAGTTTGTGGCAGGTCCCTAGGGCTGCGTTTAGCTCCACCCTGTTGATACTGTTTTTATTTTAATAAGGAGATTTCTGTTGTTGATCCAGTTTTATGAGGAAATATTTCCATTCCACAGGGCATAGTAAGAATCTGGGTCTGTAGGTAGTTTCTTTCATCTAGGACGCAGGCAGCCTCAGTATTGTTAGTAGTTTTGTTTTATGCCAGGTAGGGTATTTTTACAGAGTTACCAGGTTTATACTCAAGGTTCAGTTTTTCTTTCATGAGTTTCTGTTAAATCCAGGGCAGCTATGGCTTTTGTATCATTTCAGCGTCAGCCATCATTGCCAGTAAAGAGGACTTACATTTGTCAGGAGTCCCTCTGAGAAACAATTGTATAGACTCAGGATTTAATTCAGCCTCATCTGACTTGCAAAGTCATTATGCTTCACGCCATCTGTTACCCGATAAGCCCACTCCAGCTCCCTCAGCTGACAGAGGAGATCTTTGGCCTCAGCTAGCATTCTTTTTAAATGTTTTATTTATTTCTGAGAGAGAGACAGCATGAGCAGGGGAGGGTGAGAGAGAGAGGGAGACACAGAATCCAAAGCAGGCTCCAGGCTCTGAGCTGGCTGTCAGCACAGAGCCCGATGCGGGGCTCGAACCCACGAACTGTGAGATCGTGACCTGAGCCAAAGTCGGATGCTTAGCCGACTGAGCCACCCAGGCGCCCCTCACCTATAATTTTTTATTGACAGTCTGCCTAGGTGGTCATAAAGCCTCATATAGGGTAGGTGGTCCTCCAAGCCATGAAATCCACATCAACAAGGTGCACGTGAACTGGGGTCAAAAGCCTCCTCTGGGGTCCTTTACACCTTCCTTGCCAGTTGTGCAGGATCTTGTTGTGGGAACTACATTTTCCCATCCTGTACTATGGCAGCCAAGGTTTGAATCGCAGCTCCTGATGGAACTCACTCTTCATCAGACACATGCTATAATGGCTGGCAGGCCCTTTTTTAAATTTTGGTTACTGAGCTAGGTCCTTAAGGAGAGCCTGTGCCTCTGAGAAAGAGGAAAAGAGGAAGAGAGGAGAAGGAGGAGAAGGACGAGGAGGAGGGGGCGGGGGAGGAGGGGGAGGAGGAGGAGAAGTAGTCGTCTCCTTCTTCAAATGAAAACCAGTCCCTCCTTCTTAATCCTCCCCTCTTGTCTGTTTTGTCTATATTACTTGCAGGTGGTCTTGGGGAGAGAGAGTAGACTTTCTTCCCCACTACGATGGTCGTATCGTGCTGCCTGTTCCTCTAGAGGGCGCCAGTCCTCTTCTCCCAGGTTTTCTTGTTTTCCTGTCCTGGTGAGAAGCCGAAAAGGAGAAGGCCTGGTGTGCCTGGTTTGGAGGCCCAGTTAAGCAGTGCAGCCCCCTGTTTGGGAGTCCTGAGAGGAGCAGGAATATAAACTTCCTTGTCTTTAGTCACGTTAAGGAACGCCTTAGCCACCTCAACCCAAGGGATGGGGTCTGGATACTCCTCCAGAATAATGCCACCAGTCCAAGGCCATGCACTCCTGCCCCTCTTCTGGTCAGGCCTGCAGATGTTACTTACATTCTCCTGATCATGACCCAAATCCTCTCTCTTCCTCATCACCACCTTTAGCAAGGTCAAAGGATTTGAGGGCTCATCAAGCACATACAAGCATAAGGTTGCAGTAGCATGCAAAAAGCTTTATATGAGCGATGCTTTGATAGGGTTACATGGGGGAGTTCCCTCCCAGCATAAGACCGTCTAGTTGTGGTGTATGGGCCACTACCCAGAAGGAGAGGAAGGTAAGTGAACCACCAAAGGATAGGGAGATGGGGATGGATGGGGTTTATGTGTCTGGATCAAGTGTCAGCAGCTCAGTGGGGATTCCGTGACTTATAGAGCTCCAAAGGGCAATCGAAGTATGTAGTGTGGGAAACCTCCAATTGTTTTGTGGACATTTCTATAGCCTTGGATAGTCTCTTCACATGTATGTACTGATCCACACTCTGCTGAAGAACCAAGATTCTGAAAGTCTCTGGGATTCTCTTCCCGTGAAGCTCTCTACTCTCTGGAACTCTAATCTGTGACTTCCCTGTCTCCTTAACTGAGAGAGTTCTCCATGCCCTGTCTCATTTCCCTTTCTTTGTACTGTCATCTGTAACCTTCTCAAAGTAGTTAGCTCTCAGGGTCATTATTCTTTATTATCTAATTGCCTTGAAAACTGTTGTTTAATATATTTGGTTTCTCTTTTGCTGTTTCAGATGGAAGAGTAAATCTGGTTTCTGTTACTCCATATTTTCCAAAAGCAGTATTCCCTGAATTAAAAAAAAAAAGTCTAAAAATGCTTTCTAAACATTTTGGGTTTTTATTTCTGCCTAGCCCTAACCATAAGTGTTGCTCAGCCCCATATCATTTTCATCCTATACCTATCTGTAGTTAAGCTCATCCTCTTTCTTTGACTCACTTAACATCTATGTACAGGTGATTCCTGAATCTCTAGCTATAGCCCGATTCTCCCAGAATTCCACACTCTTTACCCAGCTGCCTGTGTGCTGAGCAGTTTCACTTAGACGTCTCAGGGAAGCTCAAAATCAGCAGGTCCAAAACTCACTATCATTATTTATATCAAACCTGCTCCTCCTTCTCTATGACCTTTTTCCGCAAGTGGTACCGTTCTCTAATCAATTGTTCAAAGCAACAATAAATAAATAAATAATCAGATAAACAAATCCTTTCGATTCATCCTGGAATCCTCCATTTTCCTGTTCTCAAGTTCGTTGATCCCAAAGACTTCTGTATTTCACTACAGAAATCTCTCTAACACCTGTCCACTTTTCTGTAGCTCTAATTACATCATTGTAATCCGAGTAAAAGAGGACACTGAATGGGAAATATACTGTGGATTGTGTACGTCTGACTGTGGTCTTAGCTACAAATATCTGGGTGCTAGTCTGAAGAGAGTCATTTACAGTCATAGCCTGACATTGCCCATAGGGCTTACAAAGAGCAAGCAGAACTGGACCTAGATATGCTAAAAGTTTCCTGAGTCTCAGTATCCTTCCTGGGAGGGATATTGGCCCATTCAGTCCAATGTCACTGACAGTATATGATGATGAAGGAGTTGGTAAGATTTTATAGTTTCCAAGCTGTTAAAGCTTCTATGAATCTTGAAGTGCTGACTCCTGGGAATTCTAGAGGAGATAAGGATGGCCAGCAGATGAACCACAGCCTCAGACTTGGCCAGGATTCCAAGTTCTCTGAGCCTGCTGAGGGGGTGGATTACCCTCACCTGAAATTACCTCTGTTTCCTTGTCACATCTTCAAGTTTTTCACATACAGCAGTTCCTGCTTTTCTGTGTGCTTCCCCTGTAGCCCACTCTTGGTATTTATTGAGAAGGGCATAGACTGTGGTATCATAAACTCCCAGGCTTGAACTCAGGCCCCACAATTTAAATGACAAATAACAAGTTGTTTACTATTGTTGTCTCAGATGCTTCATTTGTAATATGGGCATAATACTAACGACTTGAAAACCGTGACAGAGATCAGTATCTATCATGTGACTCCAGCATATAAGTGAAATAGTAGTGTGGAGTAATGAATTTGGAAAATTGATCCAAGAAATTAAAAACAGACCTGCTTGAGAAATGTTAGAAAATGAAAAGTAGGATCTCTTGAATACCCCTTTCACATATATTCAAAAATATTTTCAAGCATTAATTTTTTGTTTCTTTCTTTTCTTTGTTTTGTTTCTTAAGTTCCACATATGAGTGAAATCATATGGAATTTGTCTTTTCTTATTGATTTATTTCACTTAGTATTATACCCTCTAGGTCCATCCATACTGTTAGTAATGGTAAAATTTCATTCCTTCTGCTGCTTAAGTAATATTCCACTATGTATATGTGTGTATATACACACATATATTCCACCATGCATATGTTTCGATTTCATTTTTGCTTTTAATTCCCTGGCCTTTGGTGATGTATGGAGCAAGAAACTGCTGCAGCTGAGGTGAAGGAGGTTGTTGCCCGCTTTCTCCTCTAGGCTTTAGATGGTTTCCTGTTTCACATTTAGGTCTTTCATCCATTTTGAGTTTATTTTTGTGTATGGTGTAAGAAAGTGATCTAGTTTCATTCTTCTGCATGTTCATGTCCAGTGCTCACAGCACCATTGCTAAAGAAACTGTCTTTTCTTGTTCCATTGGATACTTTCCTGCTTTGTCAAAGATTAGATGGCTATACATTTGTGGGTTAAAATATAGGTTCTCTATCCATTTCATTAATCTAGGTTTCTGTTTTTGTGCCAATACCATACTGTCTTTTAAAAATTATTAAAAATGTTTTCTTTATTTCTGAGAGAGACAGAGACAGAGAGACAGCAGGTGAGGGTCAGAGAGAGAGGAGACACAGAATCTAAAGTAGGCTCCAGGCTCTGAGCTAGTCATCAGCACAGAGCCTGACGCGAGGCTCGAACCCACAAACCGTGCGATCATGACCTGAGCAGAAGTCAGACGCTTAACTGACTGAGCCACCCAGGAGCCGCAATACCACGCTGTCTTGAGAACAGTTTTGTAGTAGACCTAAGGTCTGGGATGGTGATGCCTCCCTCTTTGGTATTCTTTTTCTGTATTACTTTGGCTATTCGGGGTCTTTTTTGATTCCATCCAAACTTTAGGATTATTGCCTGTTAGAGCTTCGAGAAGAATGCCAGTGCAATTTTGATGGGATTGCATTGAACGTGTAGATTGCTTTGGGTAGTATGGACATTTTGACAATATGTACATTTCCAATCCATGAGCATGGAATGTTTTTCCATTTCTTTGTGTCTTCTTCCATTTCCTTCATAAGTTATCTACAGTTTCAGCATACAGATCTTTTAGATCTTTGGTTAATTTTTTCCCAGGTATTTTAGGGTTCTTGGTGCAATTGCTGTAGGAACCCGACAGTGACCATGAGAAAGAATGGTTAAGGAAGCAGAGATGTGCCTTCAAACAGGACTCCCTGCTTGGGCAGATCATGCCAGCAAACAGGATGTTCTGCCAAGAGGCCTGCACACAATATCCAAGGTTAATGATCCGCTCGCATACGAGGGAACATGCCCTCCTTAAAAATAAGGAAGAGGCTGGAGTTCTGGGCAGGCCTCTTAGTAAACGTGCTGTGGTCACTTCCTCCCTTTGCTGCCCCCCGTCTTTGGAATGTGCTTGGCTTTTTGTCCTTATTTGGTAAAAGAATGCATCTCGTAGATTTCAGTATGTGTCCAGCTACCGGCACATAAAAAGAACCGCAAGGGGGCCTGCGGAGAATTTTCTCCCTCCGGCCGGAGTTGTGTCTTTGTCTGTCTTTTGTGTGTGTCTTGTCTTTGTGTCATTTCGCCCGCAACAATTGTAAAGAGAATCCATTTCTTGATTTCTCTTTCTGTTGCTTCATTATTGGTGTACAGAAAAGCAATCAATTCTGTACATTGATTTTGTACAATGATACTACATAGAATAGCCTTGTATGGTGACAGAGGGTAGCCACACTTGTGGTGAGCATAGCATAAGGTATAGAGAAATTGAATCACATGTTGTACACTTGAAAGTCATATAATGTGTGTCAGCTATACTCAAATAAAAAATTAAAACAGGCAGTTCACTTTCTAACTCAAATCATTTAAAAAGTTAACTTGATATCCCTACCTGAAATTCAAAAAACGTACCTCTTCCGAGAGATGTAATGGAAACGGTAAATAACAAAAACTATTTGAAAGTTTAAAAGGAAAGAATAAGCGATACCCATTTGTAATATAATGCCATTTCATACATGTTATCTCATTGGTTCTTCATAGCAAACATTTAGTGTAAGTATTGTGATTTCTATGTTAGATATGAGGAAACAGTCGCAAAGGATGTCAATACCTTTCCCACATTCACACAGTGTGTGTCAGAGACAGGATTGAATCCCATTGTTATTTCATGCCATAGCCTATAGGGAGACAGTGGGAAGGACCCAAGTCAATGTGCTTCAGCCAGTCCCCCTGGTTCCTTTTCCTTTCCTTACTTGAACCCTACTATATCATCTAGCTCCACAACCTAGAGAACTTGCACATATTTTGTGGCAAAGCAGAACAGCCTACCTTTAGTCTCCCTTCCAATTTGAACCTTAGACATTCAATCCTTTTTACCAGAAATATATTTTAATGTCTATTTATTTTGAGAGAGAGAGACAGAGAGAGAGAGAGAGGGAGAGAGAGAGAATCCTACGCAGGCTGCACGCTGTCAGTACAGAGCCTGACTGGGGCTGGATCTCATGAACTATGAGATCATGACCAGAGCTGAAACCAAGAGCCAGATGCGTAACCAACTGGGCCACCCAGGCACACACAACCTCACCAGGAGATATTCTGAATACTCTGTAAGGGAGTAGACACTTGCTGCTTGTAAGCTACTGCCGCTCCCTAAGGATGGTGAATTCTAAGCACAGCACTTAGTTTCGGAAATAGTTTTGGGTGGGAGGATGCAAATGGGGGCTCAGAGATGTAACTCCTGTACTGTGGACAGAAATAGGGGTATGAGAGCCAAGCTTCTGGATTATTAGGGGGATAGACGTGTATGTAGAGGGAACTAGGCATTTGTTGCCTCTCTGCCCCTACCTTTATTTATTTTCTTTTTTGGCATGTTTATTAGTTATTAATTTTAGTTCACGTTTATACCCTTCTAAATTCCAGATACTTAACATGCAGTGTAATATTACTTACAGGCGTAAAATACAGTGATTCAACCCTTCCGTACATCAACCAGTGCTCATCACCACAAGCACTCCTAATCTCCATCGTCTATTTAATCCATCCCCCAACCCGTCTCCCTTCTGGTAACCATCAGTTTCTTCTCTACAGTTCCAAGTCTGTTTCCAGGTTTACCTCTCTTCCCCCCACCCCCCAAGATCATTGGTTTTGTTTCTAAACTTACACAGAGGGGTGAACTCATATATTTGTCTTTCTCTGACTGACTTCTTTTGCCTAGCATACAATCTCTAGCTACATCCACGTCATTGCAATGCCAAGATTTGATTTGGTTTTATGGTTGCGCAAGATTGCTAGAACTGATACATGAATTTAATAAAGTCTCAGGATACAAAATCAACATACAGAAATCTGTTGCATTTCTATGCGGCAATAGTGAAGCAGCAGAATGGGAAATTAAGGGATCCATCCCATTGACAACCACACTGAAAACAATCAGATACCTAGACACAAAACTAACCAGAGAGGTGAAACACCTGTAGTACTCCGAAAACTCTAAATCGCTGATGAAAGACATTGAAGAGGGCACACACACACACAATAAAAATGGAAACACATTCCGTGGTCATGGACTGGAAGAACAAATAATGACAAAATGTCGAACCCACCCAAAGCAATCTACACATTTAATGCAATCCCTAGCAAAATACTGCCGGCATTTGTCACAGAGCAAGAACAAACAGCGTAAGCCGGTATGGAGCCACAAAAGACCCTGACTAGCCAAAGTGACCTTGAAAGAGCAAAGCAAAGCTGGAGGCATCACTGTTTTGGACCTGAGGTTGTATTACCCAGCTGTGGTGATCCAAACAGTATGGTACTGCCACCAAAATAGACACACAGATCAATGGAACAGAATAACATGCCCACAAATGAACCCACAAGTATACGGTCAATTCATCTTTGATTAAGCAGGAAAGAATATCCAGTAGGAAAAAGACAGTCTCTTCAACAAATGGTGCCAGGAAAGCTGGAAAACAGCATGCAGAAGAACGAAACGGGTCTACTTTCTTACACCATACACAAAATTAAGGTAAAAACAGAGAGGAAGGCAAACCGTAAGAGATTCTAAAATACAGAGAACAATCAGGGTTGTTGGAGGGGGTGGCTGGTTGGGAGGGTGGGATGAAGGGTTAAATGGGTGATGGGCATTAAGGAGGAGACTTCTCAGGGTGAGCACTGGGCGTCAATGGGTGAGATGAATCACTGGGTTCTACTCCTGAAGCCAAGACTATACTTTATGCTATCTAGCTTGTTTTCACTAAATTGTAAAACTAAATTCAAAATGGATCCAAGGCCTAAACGTGAGACCCGAAACCATCAAAACTCTAGAGGAGAACACAGACGGTAACCTGTTTGACATCTGCCGTAGCAACTTCTTTCTAGATACGTCTCCTGAGGCAAGGGAAACAAAAGCAAAAGCAAACTACTGGGACTATATCAAAATAAAACCCTTCTGCACAGGGAAGGAAATCATGAACAAAACGAAAAGGCAACCTACAGAATGGGAGAAGATATTTGTAAATGGCATATCTGATAACGAGTCAGTACCTAAAATAGAGAAAGAATAAACCTCAACACCCCAAAATCCCCAAAGAACACAATATGAAACATGAGCAGAAGACATGATTGGACATCTTTGTAAAGAAGACCTCAAATTGCCAACAGACACATGAAAAGATGCTCAACGTCACTTGTCATTAGGATAATAAAAAACGACAATGAGACATCACCTCACACCTGTAAGAATGGCTAACACCCATGCCTTTAAATCACGTTTGAAAAAGAAGTTTTGCAGGAGAGCTGAGGTTTTTTGTTACCATGGGACTGATATGTCATTCTTTGTCTTTGTTTGAATAAATTGTTCCCATAGCTTTAAAGCTATTTATTTTTATATTTAATTTTTTATTTAAAAAGAAGTTTTTTAAACATTTATTTGTCTAAATATTTTTAAAGGTTTATTTATTATTGAAAGGCAGAGACAGAGCATGAGCACTGGACAGGGAGAGAGAGATGGAGACACAGAAGCAGAAGCCGGCTCCAGGCTCTGAGCTGTCAGCACAGAGCCTGGCCCAGGGCATCATGGACACCATCAGGTTTCCTGGCCCACATTTTCAGATGTATTTACTTTGAGGAAGAGTAAGGGCTCTAACTTAGAAGTGAATCCCGAAATCTACTGCTTATCAGAGTGAAATGTACGTTTGGGTACATTCTGACACCCCTTTGTGTGAACGCTAAATGAAGTTATAAATGTAAGGAACCCTGGAGAAAGCAGTTGCTAACAGATAGTACACGTGCTATCAATAGTGGAGTTTTTATAGTAACATATTCTCTAAAAACTGAATAAATGGATGTAGTGTCCTAAGTGCACACATCTAGTGGAAGGCCAGCTATTCACAATGATAGAGCACAGATCAAAGTATCTAGTTAACAGAGCTGTGACTTTTAACTCTAGGCACAGAAGATGAATGACACCATAGAAACTGCAGCAGGTAGCTGTTAGAGTGATGGCATCAGTAGAGGCTACTTGCAGGGAAGCTGGGCACCTCACCAAATGTGAATTGATGGGGATGTGGAGGTTCCCTGCCATTTCTGCAGGGTCCAGTTCCCAAGAAAGAGGTGCAATCCAGACACAGCTGAACATGGGAGAGTCTGGTCCTACGTCACTCACAGCCTTTCAGAGTCTTCACTTCTAAAGAATAGAAGATTTAGATACCAATTCGTTCTATGAAGCCAGTATATCCTTGATACTGAAATCCAAGAGAGTATATGAATTAAAAGTCAAAGCTACTGTCACTCATGAAGATAGTAATAAAAATTCTAACCCAACTAATATGATGTAGATTATTCACAAAGATAATGTATCATGAACATTCCCTGCCAGGAGTGTATGGTTGATTTAAACATAGGAAAGTATGTATGAAATTCATTGCATTAACACATTAATGGGAGAAAAATCCTACGATCATCTGAATCAACATACTACACGTGTTTGATGAAAGTCAACATATATTCCACATAAATAGTGTAGTACACTAAACAGAGAATGGAACTTCCTTAAAGTCACAGTAAATATAGTCAAGTGTTTAAAATTGTCTATCTCCCATCAGGAATAAGAGAAGGATATCTATTATCAGTTCTTTCCAGCACTGTGCTGGGTGGGTCTGTCCAATATTGTAGAGTGAGAAAACAAAGAGGGGAGATAATGATTAAAACAACAGAAACAAACTGTTAGTATTCACAGATGATAGAATTGCATGTGTTGACACTCATAATGGATGCTGACGTACACCTCTGGCATTCAATCGTATGTAGCAAGGCTGCTGGAGAGAGTGTCGATGTACAGAGCTATCTGCACTTACCAGCTGAATCAGAATATAACATTTCAAAAAACGACACAATTGTTAACAGCACCGAGTACTTAGAGTCAGTCTAACAGGGGACTGCAAGAGTCTTTGGAGAAAGTTGTAAGATTTTATGGAGAGATTTTTAATGCTGAAGTATCCTTCGTATATGAGAGCATATACTTTACCCACATTTCTTGAACACTCCACACTTTCTATGGATACAAGAAGTGAAAAAGGCACTTCAGGTCAGAATAGATGAAACGAAATGAACCTATTAAAAGGTCGTTTTATTTTTTATTTTTAAACTGAGTTTCCAGTTACTGACGCTGTAACCAGTAGTCCTGGTTTCAGGAGTCGAATCTAGGGATTCACCACTTACATAGAGCACCCATGCACTCTCCCTACTTGATGTGCCACAGAAACTAGAAACTAAACCACCTCTTGCCATTTCATTACTCAGTCATTTGAGCCTCAATGGGGGAAAGGTTTCAAACTGCACGTGTTTTGTAAGAGCCACAATGATTTAGAATTTGACAAAATTTAAGAACAGGTATCCGGGTCTCCATAGAGAAAAACCCACATCAAACAGCGTGTTTTCTTGTTCTCCGCGGCATGGAAATCTCAATTCAGATGTTAAAATTTGATCAAAGATGCTATCTGATGATAAATAAATCAAACAAATTGGACGATTTTTGGATTCCATGTATGTTATCCAACAGAACCAGAGAATACCAAAAACAGGAATAAAAAATGAATGCAATATATCTGATTTGAAATCACTAAATATAAGCGTCAAGATGGGTTCAGAAATGAAGGGATTCTCCCAGAGTCACACACCTTATGTTAGAGCTGGTATTGGATGCTACTCCAGTGCCTCAGCATATTTCATACAGCTGGTATTTACAGCAAATGCATTGGATGTTTCTTAAAAGAGGAAATTAGAGAAGATTCTGAATTTAATCAGCTATCGGTAAAGTATTTACAGTTTATTCTATTTAAAAGTTTATTTACATATTTTGAGAGAGGGAGAGAGAGAGAGAGAGAGAGAGAGAGAGAGACAGAGAGAGAGAGACAGAGAAAGAGAGACAGAGAGCACAAATGGGAGAGGTACAGAGAGAGAGGAAGAGAGACAGTCCCTAGTAGGCTCCATGCTGTCAGCGCAGAGTCGAAAATGGGGCTCGATCTCACAACCTGTGAGATCATGACCTGAGCCAAATCAAGAGTCACATGCTTCACTGACTGAGCCACCCAGTCGCCCCAGTATTTACACTTTATCAAAAAGCAAATGTTTTCCTATTTTATAATTTAATAAGGCTTTGACCCAATTTAATTCTGTATCTCATAGGGTGTGAGTCAGGCAGTCAGGAAGTCAGGATCTGAATTACTTGTGAAAGCACCTTTCTGTGTAAAGTCTGTTATTAAAGTATCTACTGGTAAAGTTACATCTACATAATGAAAACTATAATATTCAGTAAAAGACTTGCATACTTGGCATTCCCAATGGATCACATACCTGCTTCAGGCATTTTCACGGGCTCCACAGTTGGGAAATCTGCCCCCTTCACATCCGTGTCATCTTCACTAATATCCTCGGTCTTTGGCAGAGGCAATTTCTGGATACCAGCTTCCAGGTCAGGTGCTTCAAAGACAAAGGTTGTCAATTGAAGGAGTGAATGTAAATCTAAGGAATGAGATGATAATATTTATTGTTTCCATTATAAGAAATACAAGCCTGTAGACTTCATGTAATTAAAAAAGTGATGATAGAAAAAGGACTTCACATCTTTGTTTTTCTCTATTATGAAACCTTATTTCAAATAACAATCTAAAAAGAAACCACACTAAATCTACATTTGCATTATATTACCACAGTGTACTGAGAGGTGAGGGTATCAGCTAAGAAACTTAAATTAACACCATGGACAGGCTTTTTTTTTTACTTTATTTACTTTGAGAGTGAGATAAACAGTGACCCAACAGCCCAACAGTGGAAGGGCAGCGAGGGAAGGAGGAGGGGAGATCGAGGGGGAGGGGGAGAGAGATGGATGGGGGGAGAGGGAGAGAGAGAGACAGAGAGACAGAGAGAGAATCACAAACACGTCTGCATTGCCAGTGCAGAGTCCTACACGTAGCTCAATCACAAACTGTGAGCCGAAATGCAGACCTGAGCCCAAATCCAGAGTCAGACACTTCAGTGCTTGAGCCACCAAGGGCCTGCACGTTGGATAGGATTTTCATGAAAATTAAAATCTAATTTCTTGAAACATTAACTGAGTGCATTTGTGGGCCTAGGACAAATCCTATACTAGTGAGATCCATTCCCTATTGTACCAACCTGAGAGTTCTTTTGTGAAAATTAACCAGTTAGATTTAATTGCCAAGTTTGTCTCTATAACTTTCGATAAATGAGTCATATAGATGACAGAATATCAAAAATAACAGCAAAACATGAGTGAAAAATAGTCAAACTTCAATCTTAACAGGGAGAATAAAGGGAGCAGGGTGGACAGAAAGCAAAAGACTTTGTCATCAATCCTCTTGTAGAAACCTCTTCCCAGCAAATTCCTAAAATAATCCATGGCCTAAATGACGCCCATAGTTCACTACAAGTATTTGAGGAAAACACTGCATTGGAAGCTGTTAATTTCCATTTCATGATCATTTTAAGATTCTTTTGATTTTCCTAATCAGAAAAGTATTTAACCACCTCGTAAAGCCGCTTAAAAACCACACTAACATCGTTTACCAACATGCCAGTATCCTGAATTATCCAGCTTTTCCCAAATATACCATATCAAATGATTCAGCATACAGTGGCTATCATTCCTTGAGCCGTTTTCTGGAGTCTATCTCCTGCTCCACTGAACTTCATTTATCCTGTGGCTGTACTTAGCTAATTTTACAGTACACAATATAATATTACGCATATTGTACAAACCATTCACTATTTGATACAAAAACACAGATGAAGGAAGTAAAAAAAAAAAACAAACTTGAAATGAAATTTAATTATGTCTCGATGTGACAAGAAGTCTTTAGCAAGCCACAATCCCTGAACCTTAGTTTGTAGAGTTTTTTTTTTTTTAAACGAGGCTAAAATCTTTATGCAAATCATCTTTATTCCAGATGTTATAAGATATGCTATCTTGGCCCTCTGCATATACTATTAACAACTGCTTACACTTTTGACACACTGAAGAAAAAGGCCACGCACAAATGTCCTGAGAAGAACACATTAAACCCGTGAAGAAATGTATAAGTTAGTAGTCAACAGTTTCCTCTGATTTAGGAAGGACTGCATTGGAAGAACGAGGGGAAATTCACTAGAGTGAACAGAGCTGCAAACTATACTCTATTCACATTTTCAAGGAGTTTTCAGGAAATGATTGAGATTCTCTCCTAATGTTTTCTCTCGTCCTGTTATGACATAATGCATGATGCAAAAATATACCCTGTGCCCCCAGTAAGCATTCTTTCCGTCTTTACCTTCACCGTGATCCATAGGTGCTTCTGCAACTGCTTTCCCTTTATCAGGAATAATATCCTGACTCTCAGGGGGTGCCTCCTTTTGTTGACATTGCTCATAACTCCACTGTTGGACTGAGTGTGTGTGTGTGTGTGTGTGTGTGTCTCCAAATAAAAATTGCATTTAAATACATACCAATAACATAAACATACAGCACATTTTATATCAAATAATATATTAGTATAAAAGCACTTATAACACATGATTGTATATATTTATTCCTAAAATGAATATGGCTCTGTATACATACAATGGAATATTACTCAGTCATGAAAATGAATAAAATCTTGCCATTTGCAACGAAGTGGACAGAGCTTAGAATGTATTCTGCTGAGTGAAAGAAGTCAATGAGAGAAGAACAATCACCGTATGATTTCACTCATCTGTGGAATTGAAAAATAAACAGAGGAACGCATGGGGAGAGAAGGAAAAATAAGAGGAGAGAGGGAAACAAATAACACGAGACTCTTAACTGTAGAGAACAAAGTGAGGGCTGATGGAGGTAGGTGGGTGGAGGATGGCATAAATAGATGGGTGATGGGCGATGAAGAGGGCACTGCTGATGAGCACTGGGTGTTATATGTCAGTCATGAGTCACTGAAATCTACTCCTGAAACCAATATTGCACCGTACGCTAAGTGACATTTAATGTTAAAAAAAGTTACTCTTCCCACAGCCTGGATACTGCAGAAGAGGTACCCACAAGCACTTGGGAGGCATTTTTACACTGTGCTGGGGCGGATAAGTACAACCTGTTGTTAATAAGCATAACAAAGGAGTCATAGGGTTCATTTCCACAGGCAACACGAGGACGGACGCCTTCTGGTTCAATGTTTCCTGCTCCTTATCAGCAGAGAAACGTTTATCACTGTACCTGTTTGTACTTCAACTACATTTTCAGAAAAATAAATTGATGGTATTGAAAACATCAAATACTGAAATACAGCCACAGGTGCAGCCGGCCGGTTAGCCTTTCGATTACCCTTTCTTTCTTCAGATTCAGATCTTGCACTCACTCGCCGACTCATATTTCACTCTGAAAGTAGGATATCAGTATTTGGAAAATGTACTCTCAAGGCTAGGTATACTGCTTCCAAGGCGAAACGTGTTCATTTGTTTTTACTTGAAAAATACTTTCAAAATCAACCTTGCATTAAGGATACTGTACATGCTGTGGTTGCACCAAATAAATGCCCAAATCAATGTAAAAGATCATTTACATCAGCCAAACTGGCAATCAAATCACCTTGAGGACAGGATCAAACATGAGGCTTACTTCCACAGCTAGATTCCCCATCATAGAGGCATGTGAGAAAACAGTGCTGGAAATTTCAACCCGAGGCACTATTGCTGTGCACATTCCCATTTGCTGGGCCCATTTTACCGCCTTAAAAAAGGTTTCGTTGGGATACAGAGAAGGTCTTCATATTTGAGCACTGCCGGTGGCTGTCTTCCCAAAACTAGGGCTCACATGTCTAGTTTCGTAACTGACCCCCGGGCAGCTCCTCCCTTGACACCGGGCACAGTGCGATACAAATCTCGGGGACACAATTCCCACCCCGCTGAGGTCCCCGTTTCCAGCCCACCCCCCCTTTTTAAAATAGACGTCACGCCCATCCCCGAGGCCAGGCGGGGCTTGAACTCACCACCCCGAGATCAGACCTGCGCTGAGACTGCGCGTCGGACCTTTCCAACTGGCCCACCCAGGCGCCCCTTCCACACCTGTTCTCTACTGCCTGGCTCGCCTCGCACCCAGGGTCCCCCTGAGGACTCTGGCTTCAGTGCTCTGCCGGCAGGTCCGGGTGTCTCCAGGACTCAGATACCTAAAAGGACGCCCCCAGCACCCTCCCTGTCTGCATCACCTTCGTCCTCCACCCCCGTATCCCCACTCGTCCCCATCCTACCTCGAGGACCAGGGCCACGGCGGCCACGACGCCTGGGGGAAGAACGCTATCTCCTAGCAACTTCCACCTCGGAGGCCACAGACCTACCGTCCTACCTGCCCGAGCCCCACTGGCACGATCCTCAGAGTCACTCACACTTACAGTCCCAGAAGGACGAATTCGTGGGCCTCCAGCTGAGTTCCGGTAGCGAGAACGATTAGAGAAGAGCGAACACGACCACCACCGCCTCAGCTCCACTCACGGAAGGTGGGCAGCACGGCGCATGCCCAGTTCGGCTGCCGAACGCAGGCCGGAAGGCGCGCGCCCAGCCACCGTCCTTCCTAGCAACGGGCATGCGCACAGGGTTGGGCACCTGCAGGGAAGTGTGAGATGGTCAGGCCTGGGAGGCTGAGGGGTCCAAGCTCACGATCTGCCGAGGAAAAGAAAAGGGCTTGAAGAGTCTGTTTTTAGACCTCACCCATCCCACATCTGGACCCAGAGTCTTTAGGGACACACAGCCCCAGGTACCTTTAGAGGAATATTTTATGGCTTAGAAAAACGCAGAGACAGAAATACATGTTAAGTATTTGAATCCTATTTTTATACCTGTTTTGATTAATCAGTTCCTCCTTTGCTTTAGTTTTCTGTCATCCTTGAATCCCTTTGCTCATTCTTATAGAATCAATATATTAACACGTGTTTACTTTTTGGTTCAACTAATATCTTCTTTTCTATAGATTGATTATTTTTTTAATTCAAGGTAGTTAACGTCTAGTGTAGTATGGGTACCAGGAGTAGAACCCAGTAATTCACCCCTTACATACAACACCCAGTGATCATTGGAACAAGTGCTCTCTCATGGATGCCCATCACCCATTTAGCCCATCCCATCACCCCCCTCCTTTCTAACAATCCCCACTTTTGCTCCCTGATTGAAGTGTCTCTTATGCTTTGCCTCCCTCTCAGTTTTTATCTTATTTTCTCTTTCCTTCCCCATGTTCATCTGTTACACCTGTTTAATTTTTTTCTGGTGCTACTGCACATTCAAGTCTCTGCACTGGTGGGGCACCTGGGGGTCTTTGTCGGTTGAGCGACCAATTTGCCTCAGGTCGTGATCTCATGGTTTGTGGGTTTGTGTGTCTACGTCTCTCCGTGCCCCTTCCTTGCTTGCGAGCTCTCTCTCTTTTTCAAAAATATATAAATAAAACATTAAAAAATAGAAATCTCTGCATTGATAACTGATTTCTCTATATAACCGGTCATTCTTAGGTCTATTTTAGAAACATCCATACATACTGAGCCCAAGATTTAGGCTCAGTCCATGGTCACATGGCATACAGCAGTGGTGACTATACTCCTCAAATATATGAGTCCACCCCTCTGTGTAAGTTTAGAAACAAAACCAATGATCTTGGGGGGTGGGGGGAAGAGAGGTAAACCTGGAAACAGACTTGGAACTGTAGAGAAGAAACTGATGGTTACCAGAAGGGAGACGGGTTGGGGGATGGATTAAATAGACGATGGAGATTAGGAGTGCTTGTGGTGATGAGCACTGGTTGATGTACGGAAGGGTTGAATCACTGTATTTTACGCCTGCAAGTAATATTACACTGCATGTTAAGTATCTGGAATTTAGAAGGGTATAAACGTGAACTAAAATTAATAACTAATAAACATGCCAAAAAAGAAAATAAATAAAGGTAGGGGCAGAGAGGCAACAAATGCCTAGTTCCCTCTACATACACGTCTATCCCCCTAATAATCCAGAAGCTTGGCTCTCATACCCCTATTTCTGTCCACAGTACAGGAGTTACATCTCTGAGCCCCCATTTGCATCCTCCCACCCAAAACTATTTCCGAAACTAAGTGCTGTGCTTAGAATTCACCATCCTTAGGGAGCGGCAGTAGCTTACAAGCAGCAAGTGTCTACTCCCTTACAGAGTATTCAAAATATCTCCTGGTGAGGTTGTGTGTGCCTGGGTGGCCCAGTTGGTTACGCATCTGGCTCTTGGTTTCAGCTCTGGTCATGATCTCATAGTTCATGAGATCCAGCCCCAGTCAGGCTCTGTACTGACAGCGTGCAGCCTGCATAGGATTCTCTCTCTCTCCCTCTCTCTCTCTCTCTGTCTCTCTCTCTCAAAATAAATAGACATTAAAATATATTTCTGGTAAAAAGGATTGAATGTCTAAGGTTCAAATTGGAAGGGAGACTAAAGGTAGGCTGTTCTGCTTTGCCACAAAATATGTGCAAGTTCTCTAGGTTGTGGAGCTAGATGATATAGTAGGGTTCAAGTAAGGAAAGGAAAAGGAACCAGGGGGACTGGCTGAAGCACATTGACTTGGGTCCTTCCCACTGTCTCCCTATAGGCTATGGCATGAAATAACAATGGGATTCAATCCTGTCTCTGACACACACTGTGTGAATGTGGGAAAGGTATTGACATCCTTTGCGACTGTTTCCTCATATCTAACATAGAAATCACAATACTTACACTAAATGTTTGCTATGAAGAACCAATGAGATAACATGTATGAAATGGCATTATATTACAAATGGGTATCGCTTATTCTTTCCTTTTAAACTTTCAAATAGTTTTTGTTATTTACCGTTTCCATTACATCTCTCGGAAGAGGTACGTTTTTTGAATTTCAGGTAGGGATATCAAGTTAACTTTTTAAATGATTTGAGTTAGAAAGTGAACTGCCTGTTTTAATTTTTTATTTGAGTATAGCTGACACACATTATATGACTTTCAAGTGTACAACATGTGATTCAATTTCTCTATACCTTATGCTATGCTCACCACAAGTGTGGCTACCCTCTGTCACCATACAAGGCTATTCTATGTAGTATCATTGTACAAAATCAATGTACAGAATTGATTGCTTTTCTGTACACCAATAATGAAGCAACAGAAAGAGAAATCAAGAAATGGATTCTCTTTACAATTGTTGCGGGCGAAATGACACAAAGACAAGACACACACAAAAGACAGACAAAGACACAACTCCGGCCGGAGGGAGAAAATTCTCCGCAGGCCCCCTTGCGGTTCTTTTTATGTGCCGGTAGCTGGACACATACTGAAATCTACGAGATGCATTCTTTTACCAAATAAGGACAAAAAGCCAAGCACATTCCAAAGACGGGGGGCAGCAAAGGGAGGAAGTGACCACAGCACGTTTACTAAGAGGCCTGCCCAGAACTCCAGCCTCTTCCTTATTTTTAAGGAGGGCATGTTCCCTCGTATGCGAGCGGATCATTAACCTTGGATATTGTGTGCAGGCCTCTTGGCAGAACATCCTGTTTGCTGGCATGATCTGCCCAAGCAGGGAGTCCTGTTTGAAGGCACATCTCTGCTTCCTTAACCATTCTTTCTCATGGTCACTGTCGGGTTCCTACAGCAATTGCACCAAGAACCCTAAAATACCTGGGAAAAAATTAACCAAAGATCTAAAAGATCTGTATGCTGAAACTGTAGATAACTTATGAAGGAAATGGAAGAAGACACAAAGAAATGGAAAAACATTCCATGCTCATGGATTGGAAATGTACATATTGTCAAAATGTCCATACTACCCAAAGCAATCTACACGTTCAATGCAATCCCATCAAAATTGCACTGGCATTCTTCTCGAAGCTCTAACAGGCAATAATCCTAAAGTTTGGATGGAATCAAAAAAGACCCCGAATAGCCAAAGTAATACAGAAAAAGAATACCAAAGAGGGAGGCATCACCATCCCAGACCTTAGGTCTACTACAAAACTGTTCTCAAGACAGCGTGGTATTGCGGCTCCTGGGTGGCTCAGTCAGTTAAGCGTCTGACTTCTGCTCAGGTCATGATCGCACGGTTTGTGGGTTCGAGCCTCGCGTCAGGCTCTGTGCTGATGACTAGCTCAGAGCCTGGAGCCTACTTTAGATTCTGTGTCTCCTCTCTCTCTGACCCTCACCTGCTGTCTCTCTGTCTCTGTCTCTCTCAGAAATAAAGAAAACATTTTTAATAATTTTTAAAAGACAGTATGGTATTGGCACAAAAACAGAAACCTAGATTAATGAAATGGATAGAGAACCTATATTTTAACCCACAAATGTATAGCCATCTAATCTTTGACAAAGCAGGAAAGTATCCAATGGAACAAGAAAAGACAGTTTCTTTAGCAATGGTGCTGTGAGCACTGGACATGAACATGCAGAAGAATGAAACTAGATCACTTTCTTACACCATACACAAAAATAAACTCAAAATGGATGAAAGACCTAAATGTGAAACAGGAAACCATCTAAAGCCTAGAGGAGAAAGCGGGCAACAACCTCCTTCACCTCAGCTGCAGCAGTTTCTTGCTCCATACATCACCAAAGGCCAGGGAATTAAAAGCAAAAATGAAATCGAAACATATGCATGGTGGAATATATGTGTGTATATACACACATATACATAGTGGAATATTACTTAAGCAGCAGAAGGAATGAAATTTTACCATTACTAACAGTATGGATGGACCTAGAGGGTATAATACTAAGTGAAATAAATCAATAAGAAAAGACAAATTCCATATGATTTCACTCATATGTGGAACTTAAGAAACAAAACAAAGAAAAGAAAGAAACAAAAAATTAATGCTTGAAAATATTTTTGAATATATGTGAAAGGGGTATTCAAGAGATCCTACTTTTCATTTTCTAACATTTCTCAAGCAGGTCTGTTTTTAATTTCTTGGATCAATTTTCCAAATTCATTACTCCACACTACTATTTCACTTATATGCTGGAGTCACATGATAGATACTGATCTCTGTCACGGTTTTCAAGTCGTTAGTATTATGCCCATATTACAAATGAAGCATCTGAGACAACAATAGTAAACAACTTGTTATTTGTCATTTAAATTGTGGGGCCTGAGTTCAAGCCTGGGAGTTTATGATACCACAGTCTATGCCCTTCTCAATAAATACCAAGAGTGGGCTACAGGGGAAGCACACAGAAAAGCAGGAACTGCTGTATGTGAAAAACTTGAAGATGTGACAAGGAAACAGAGGTAATTTCAGGTGAGGGTAATCCACCCCCTCAGCAGGCTCAGAGAACTTGGAATCCTGGCCAAGTCTGAGGCTGTGGTTCATCTGCTGGCCATCCTTATCTCCTCTAGAATTCCCAGGAGTCAGCACTTCAAGATTCATAGAAGCTTTAACAGCTTGGAAACTATAAAATCTTACCAACTCCTTCATCATCATATACTGTCAGTGACATTGGACTGAATGGGCCAATATCCCTCCCAGGAAGGATACTGAGACTCAGGAAACTTTTAGCATATCTAGGTCCAGTTCTGCTTGCTCTTTGTAAGCCCTATGGGCAATGTCAGGCTATGACTGTAAATGACTCTCTTCAGACTAGCACCCAGATATTTGTAGCTAAGACCACAGTCAGACGTACACAATCCACAGTATATTTCCCATTCAGTGTCCTCTTTTACTCGGATTACAATGATGTAATTAGAGCTACAGAAAAGTGGACAGGTGTTAGAGAGATTTCTGTAGTGAAATACAGAAGTCTTTGGGATCAACGAACTTGAGAACAGGAAAATGGAGGATTCCAGGATGAATCGAAAGGATTTGTTTATCTGATTATTTATTTATTTATTGTTGCTTTGAACAATTGATTAGAGAACGGTACCACTTGCGGAAAAAGGTCATAGAGAAGGAGGAGCAGGTTTGATATAAATAATGATAGTGAGTTTTGGACCTGCTGATTTTGAGCTTCCCTGAGACGTCTAAGTGAAACTGCTCAGCACACAGGCAGCTGGGTAAAGAGTGTGGAATTCTGGGAGAATCGGGCTATAGCTAGAGATTCAGGAATCACCTGTACATAGATGTTAAGTGAGTCAAAGAAAGAGGATGAGCTTAACTACAGATAGGTATAGGATGAAAATGATATGGGGCTGAGCAACACTTATGGTTAGGGCTAGGCAGAAATAAAAACCCAAAATGTTTAGAAAGCATTTTTAGACTTTTTTTTTAAATTCAGGGAATACTGCTTTTGGAAAATATGGAGTAACAGAAACCAGATTTACTCTTCCATCTGAAACAGCAAAAGAGAAACCAAATATATTAAACAACAGTTTTCAAGGCAATTAGATAATAAAGAATAATGACCCTGAGAGCTAACTACTTTGAGAAGGTTACAGATGACAGTACAAAGAAAGGGAAATGAGACAGGGCATGGAGAACTCTCTCAGTTAAGGAGACAGGGAAGTCACAGATTAGAGTTCCAGAGAGTAGAGAGCTTCACGGGAAGAGAATCCCAGAGACTTTCAGAATCTTGGTTCTTCAGCAGAGTGTGGATCAGTACATACATGTGAAGAGACTATCCAAGGCTATAGAAATGTCCACAAAACAATTGGAGGTTTCCCACACTACATACTTCGATTGCCCTTTGGAGCTCTATAAGTCACGGAATCCCCACTGAGCTGCTGACACTTGATCCAGACACATAAACCCCATCCATCCCCATCTCCCTATCCTTTGGTGGTTCACTTACCTTCCTCTCCTTCTGGGTAGTGGCCCATACACCACAACTAGACGGTCTTATGCTGGGAGGGAACTCCCCCATGTAACCCTATCAAAGCATCGCTCATATAAAGCTTTTTGCATGCTACTGCAACCTTATGCTTGTATGTGCTTGATGAGCCCTCAAATCCTTTGACCTTGCTAAAGGTGGTGATGAGGAAGAGAGAGGATTTGGGTCATGATCAGGAGAATGTAAGTAACATCTGCAGGCCTGACCAGAAGAGGGGCAGAAGTGCATGGCCCTGGACTGGTGGCATTATTCTGGAGGAGTATCCAGACCCCATCCCTTGGGTTGAGGTGGCTAAGGCGTTCCTTAACGTGACTAAAGACAAGGAAGTTTATATTCCTGCTCCTCTCAGGACTCCCAAACAGGGGGCTGCACTGCTTAACTGGGCCTCCAAACCAGGCACACCAGGCCTTCTCCTTTTCGGCTTCTCACCAGGACAGGAAAACAAGAAAACCTGGGAGAAGAGGACTGGCGCCCTCTAGAGGAACAGGCAGCACGATACGACCATCGTAGTGGGGAAGAAAGTCTACTCTCTCTCCCCAAGACCACCTGCAAGTAATATAGACAAAACAGACAAGAGGGGAGGATTAAGAAGGAGGGACTGGTTTTCATTTGAAGAAGGAGACGACTACTTCTCCTCCTCCCCCTCCCCCTCCTCCCCCGCCCCCTCCTCCTCGTCCTTCTCCTCCTTCTCCTCTCTTCCTCTTTTCCTCTTTCTCAGAGGCACAGGCTCTCCTTAAGGACCTAGCTCAGTAACCAAAATTTAAAAAAGGGCCTGCCAGCCATTATAGCATGTGTCTGATGAAGAGTGAGTTCCATCAGGAGCTGCGATTCAAACCTTGGCTGCCATAGTACAGGATGGGAAAATGTAGTTCCCACAACAAGATCCTGCACAACTGGCAAGGAAGGTGTAAAGGACCCCAGAGGAGGCTTTTGACCCCAGTTCACGTGCACCTTGTTGATGTGGATTTCATGGCTTGGAGGACCACCTACCCTATATGAGGCTTTATGACCACCTAGGCAGACTGTCAATAAAAAATTATAGGTGAGGGGCGCCTGGGTGGCTCAGTCGGCTAAGCATCCGACTTTGGCTCAGGTCACGATCTCACAGTTCGTGGGTTCGAGCCCCGCATCGGGCTCTGTGCTGACAGCCAGCTCAGAGCCTGGAGCCTGCTTTGGATTCTGTGTCTCCCTCTCTCTCTCACCCTCCCCTGCTCATGCTGTCTCTCTCTCAGAAATAAATAAAACATTTAAAAAGAATGCTAGCTGAGGCCAAAGATCTCCTCTGTCAGCTGAGGGAGCTGGAGTGGGCTTATCGGGTAACAGATGGCGTGAAGCATAATGACTTTGCAAGTCAGATGAGGCTGAATTAAATCCTGAGTCTATACAATTGTTTCTCAGAGGGACTCCTGACAAATGTAAGTCCTCTTTACTGGCAATGATGGCTGACGCTGAAATGATACAAAAGCCATAGCTGCCCTGGATTTAACAGAAACTCATGAAA
>JAESUZ010003437.1:0-25837 GCA_017311185.1 Proteles cristata cristata | reverse complement strand
AGATGATAATAAATAACAAAACATTCAAACATTTTGAAACATGATTACTAATTAAGACAAGTTTATCTTAGTATATGGACATGTATCCTTATTTTAATTCATTTCATGTATTTGTGGGAAATATTCAGAGTGTGCAGTTGTTGGTTGAGTTCATAGTGTAATTTGTTTTTATAGTTTTCCCTTTAAGACCTGAGAAAATTAAGGAAATGAACCCTGTGAGATGTCTTCATCCCACGGACTGCCACCACACCACTTCCTGTGGGGTTCGGGCCCATCCCGGGACCTCTCAGCATTCCTAGGGAAACTCTGCAGCCCCCCCTCCCTTGGCCCACCCACTCTGCCCATGCGTGTGAGCCCTGTCACACTGCACGGGGGGTGATGACAGTCACTTGGATGGGCCTTCAGAAGCACCAGAGGAAGGTTCAGGGTACGTCTGTATTAGGGTGGGTTCTGCTGTGACTTGGGAAGTTAAAGTTCCATGGGAAAAGTCACATCCTTTTACTTTAATCTGGATGGGGTTGAACAAAAGTGATAGAAGACAATATCAGTGTTTTGTCATTTTGTTATTTTTCTCAGAGATCCAGAAAGTCAAGCTGATGAGGACTCCCAGGAAATATTTAAGTTGGCAAAAGATGTGTTGATTCAAGGATTGATCGATGAGAACGTTGGGCTTCAGTATGTACTCCTTGAATAATAAGGCCAAGACAAATAAATTTAGGGATATTTCTTCCTAGACTAGCATTGAGTATTTGTCAGCGGTTTTAGAATTATATTTATAGTATTAGCATTTTCTCTGCTTTCTGCATTCATAATGTTTCATGAAAATGTATTAATGTTCTAATCACATTAAGACTTAAAAATTCTGACAAGTGATTTTGATAAAAAATCCTTGAGAAAGTGTGGATAAAGCTCTCTGCTCATGCAGTGAATTAAAGTGCTTCAAAATAAAAAAATCTGTAATGACGATTTTTATGTTTCTCATTTAACTCAAATAGTTGAGATCACACTATGCATATTAATATTGAAAGAAATGTTTGAAACTCTAGAAGTAGGAGGAAACTATAATCATTGTATAGAGAAATATAAATGATGATTGTTTTCCTCTAAAATGTCTACTTTAAGTTTTATCAATGTTTTATCAAGTACTGGTTATAAAAGAAGGGGCATAAACTTTTTTTTTTTTTTTCTAGGAGAAAGAGAGAGAGAGACAGCGTGAGCAGGGGAGGGTCAGAGAGAGAGGGAGTCACAGACTGAAACAGGCTCCAGGCTCTGAGCTGGCAGTCAGCACAGAGCTTGACGTGGGGCTCGAACCCACTAACCGCGAGATCATGACCTAAGCGAAAGTCGGACGCTTAACCGACTAAGCCACCCAGGCGCCCCGGGGCATAAACTTTTTGTATGATTCTATATATCAGTTAATTTTCCATTCTGCCACAATCCTAAACTCATTTTGCTTTTCAAATTGTATTTGGATTTCACAAGCATTCATAAATTTTAAAGCCTAACCCGACTTTTACCTAGTTTAAGTTTTGAATATTTTATGGCACTAATTTTTGGAGTGAATTGTTTTAGCAAGGCAGTGAAGGTTTTTATATAATTTCTTAAGGTGTTTTCTCAGCTTCAAAATAGTTAATATGATATACTCGTCATTGAAAATGTCCCAGATAATAGAGATGAGAATAAAATCATCCAGTTTTTCACCTCTTCTTATATATGCTGAAGTTTTGGAATATTCCCTTCCTTTAGTGCATATTATTGTTCACAACTCATATTATACTCTTGATACAATTTTGAATGTGGTTTTCCTCATGTTAAAGTTTATAGAGATGAAAAACTGTCTTCTCCACATGACATCATGTGTAGGGCATTCTTTCTCATTACCAATATCTGAGAAATCTCTTCTCTCCGCTTTTCAGATTAATTATTCGAAATTTCTGGAGCCATGAAACTAGATTACCTTCAAATACCTTGGACCGATTATTGGCACTAAATTCCTTATATTCTCCAAAGATAGAAGTGCACTTTTTAAGTTTGGCAACAGATTTTCTGCTTGAAATGACCAGCATGAGCCCTGATTATTCAAACCCTGTGTTTGAGCATCCTCTGTCAGAATGTGAATTTCAGGTGAAGTACTTATCTCTATAATAATAAATATTATAAGCTTCTCCTATCTGTTAGTCAGCAAACATTTTCTTTCTTTCTTTTTTTTTTACAAATAGTTTATTGTCAAATTAGTTTCCACATAACACCCAGTGCTCATCCCCACAAGTGCCCTCCTCCATGCCCACCCCTCCTCCCCCCCACATCCACCAGTCCTCAGTTTTTGTCAGCATTCAAGAGTCTCTCATGGTTTGCCTCTCCCCCTTTCCCCACCATTTCCGCCCTTCTTCTCCCCCTTGGTCCTCTGTTAAGTTCCTCCTAATCCTCCTATATGTGCACACATATGATATTTGTCCTTCTCTGCCTGACTTATTTCGCTCAGCATAACACCCTCAAAGGTCCATCCATGTTGCTACACATGGCCAGATTTCATTGTTTCTCATTGCCATGTAGTATTCCATGGTATGGATAAACCACATCTTCTTGATCCATTCATCTGTTGATGGACACTTAGGCTCTTTCCATGTTTTAGCTATTGTGGAGAGTGCTGCTATGAACATTGGGGTACATGTGCTCCTATGCATCAACATTTCTGTATCCTTGGGTAAATTCCTAGCAGTGCTATTGCTGGGTCATAGGGGAGTTCTATTGTTAGTTTCCTTAGGAACCTCCACACTGTTTTCCAGAGGGGCTGTACCAGTTTACATTCCCACCAACAGTGTAGGAGGGTGCCAGTTTCTCCACATCCTCGCCAGCATCTAGAGTTCTCTGATTGGCTCATTTTAGCCACTCTGACTGGCGTGAGGTGGTATCTCAGTGTGGTTTTGAGTTGTATTTCCCTGATGAGGAGCGATGCTGAGCATCATTTCATGTGTCTGTTGGCCATCTGGATGTCCTCTTTGGAGAAGTGTCTGTTCATATCTTCTGCCCATTTCTTCACTGGGTTGTTTGTTTTTTGGGCGTGTAGTTTGGTGAGTTCCTTGTAGATTCTTGATATTAACCTTTTATCTGATATGTCATTTGCAACTCTCTTTTCCCATTCCGTTGGTTGCCTATTAATTTTCTGGGTTGTTTCCTTGGCTGTGCAGAAGCTTTTAATCTTGAGGAGGTCCCAACAGTTTATTTTTGCTCATAATTCCCTTGCTTTTGGGGATGTGTCAAGTAAGAAGTTGCTGCGGTGGAGGTCAAGGAGGTTGTTTCCTGCTTTCTCCTCTAAGGTGTTGATAGTTTCCTGTCTCACGTTGAGGTCCTTTATCCATTTTGAGTTTATTTTTGTGCATGGTGTGAGAAAATGATCTAGTTTCATTCTTCTGCATGTTGCTGTCCAGTTCTCCCAACACCATCTGTTAAAAAGGCTGTCTTTTTTCCATCGGATATTCTTTCCTGCTTTGTCGAAGATTAGTTGGCTGTATACTTTTGGGTCCACTTCTGAGTTCTCAATTCTGTCCCATTGGTCTATGTGTCTGTTTTTGTGCCAATACCATACTGTCTTGATGATGACGGCTTTGTAGTAGAGGCTAACGTCTGGGATGGTGATCCCTCCCGTTTTGGTTTTATTTTTCAGGATTACTTTGGCTATTCGGGGTCTTTTATGGTTCCATACAAATGTTTGGATAGTTTGTTCTAGTTTTGAGAAGTATGCTGGTGCAATTTTGATTGGAATTGCATTGAATGTGTAGGTTGCTTTGGGTAGTAATGACATTTTAACTATATTTATTCTTCCTATCCGTGGGCATGGAATGTTTTCCATTTCTTTTTGTCTTCTTCAATTTCCTTCATAAGTTTTCTATAGTTTTCATCATACAGATCTCTTGTATCCTTGGTTAGGTTTATTCCGAGATATTTTATGGTTTTTGTGCAATTGTGAATGGGATCAGTTTCTTGATTTCTCTTTCTGTTGCTTCATTGTTGGTGTATAAAAATGCAACCGATCTCTGTACGTTGATTTTGTACCCTGCAACTTGGCTGAATTCTTGGATCAGTTCCAGTAGGCTTCTGGTGGAGTCTGTCGGGTTGTCTATGTAGAGTATCATGTCATCTGCGAAGAGTGAACGTTTGACTTCCTCTTTGCCAATTCTGATGCCTTTGATTTCCTTTTGGTGTCTGATGGCTGATGCTAGGACTTCAAGCACTATGTTAAACAACAGTGGTGAGAGTGGGCATTCCTGTCGTGTTCCTGATCTCAGGGGGAACGCTCTCAGTTTTTCCCCGTTGAGGAGGATGTTAGCTGAAGGCTTCTCATAGATGGCTTTGATGATGTTTATGTAGGTTCCTTCTATCCCAACTTTCTCGAGCGTCTTTATTAAGAAGGGATGCTGTATTTTGTCAAATGCTTTTTCTGCATCTATTGACAGGATCATATGGTTTTTATCTTTTCTTTTATTGATATGATGGATCACATTGATTTGCGAATGTTGAAGCAAACATTTTCTAATAGAGTTAAACTGGCTATCTTTCTTTTATTGACATACACTGACATATTAGTTTCAGGGGTACAACATACTGAATTAATATTGGTGTGTACTTTGGAGTGATCACCACAATAAGCCTGGCTGCATCCATCACCATGGAATTACAGATTTTGTTTCCTTGTGATGAAAACTTCTAACATCCTCTCTTTTAGCAACTTTCAAATATACAATACATTGTTGTTATTATTAATTACATTATTATAACTGCACCTTATATCGCCATGACTTGTTTTTTAACTGGAAGTCTGTACCTTTTGGCTTCCTTCCCCCATGTCCCCTTCCCCCATCGCCTGTCTCTGGCAGTCCCCAGTCTGTTCTCTATATGTATCAGTTCAGGGTTTTTGTTCTGTTGTTGTTGGTTTTTGGATTCCACATGTACATGAGATTCATGTGGTATTCATCTTTTTTTGTCTGATGTATTTTACTTCACATAATGCCCTCAGGGTCCATCCATGTCTCACAGATGGCAAAATTTCTTTCCTTTTTATGGCTCAATAATATTCCGTCATGCGTGTGTGTGCACACACACACACATATGTACACAAACATACACGTCACATCTTTATCCATTCATCCATTGATGGACCACAAAGTTTGCTTCCATGTCTTGTTTATTACTAAGAATGCTGCAGCGCACAAAGAGATGTGTATATCTTTTCAAGTTAGTGTTTTGTTTTCCTTTGATAAATACCCAGGAGTAGAACAGTTGGATCATGGTATTTCTGTTTTTAATTTTTTGAGGACTTCTGTACTGTTTTCCATAGTGGTTGCACCAATTTACATCCCTACCAGCAGTGATGAAGAGTCCCTCTTCTCCACACCCTTGCCAATACTTGTTATCCCCTGTGTTTTTGGTTGTAGCCATCCTGACAGATGTGAGATGATGACTCATTGGGTTTTGATTCGTGTCTCCCTGGTGATTAGTGATACTGGACTTCATAGTTTACTTGGAATACTACTTAGTTTACTTGGAACACTTTACTTGGAATACTACTTGGTTTACTTGGAATGTTTATGAAAGGACACATTCCTTTCTGAAACACTTCTGTTTGCTTCAGCCTCCTCTGCTCACACTGTCTTCACATGCTCACACTTGTCCCCCTTTCAGCATCCACTTAGATTTTCCTTTCTGCATAAGGCCATCCTCCTTCCCCTTCAGTCCCCCCAAATGTTCCGTAGATGCCAATTTCGCGCTTTCTTCAGGTGCCTTAACAACGTAGTAACAGTTGTTGCCACTTCGTGTCTGCCGAGCCAGGCAGCGAAGCCTGACTCTTCAGCTTGTTGCAGCCATGGTGCCATTACTGAGCGTGGCATGAAGCCATTTAATGCAGAATGTAAAGGAGGAGAAAAATGCTTTTCCTCCCCCAGTACTAATTAGTATATTCTAATTGACAAATAATTTAGTTAAAATTTTTAAATTTGAAAAGGTTCTTCTTCAGCTGTTCCCACACAGATACATGAAATTATAGTACCTATCTGGTGATATTGTATTGGCTGCTGGTATTGGCTTTTAAATAAAGTTATCTCAGTGTTGCTAAAGAAGGAGGATTATTTCATCTGCACCTCTCTTCCATGCAGGAATACACCATTGATTCTGACTGGCGTTTCCGGAGCACTGTTCTCACTCCCATGTTTATTGAGCCTCAGGCCACCCAAAGTGCTCTCCAGACCCAGACCCAGGAGGGATCCCTCCCAGTTCAAAGAGTGATGGCTAAGCAGATACGGGCCACCCAGCAGCAGTATGACTTCACACCTACACAAACCGCAGGTAACTGTCATCCTCCACACCTGCCCGCTTTGCTTCGGGCAGTGTAATCTGTGGAAGCAGCCTTCGCTGTAGGAACCGTGACTGTTAGAGAAGTGAAGCAGTAAGAGCACAGAGAAGCCAGGTCAGTCCAAGGAGGAAAGGATTGACGTTCCTAGAAGGGTCAAATTCTTAGAGTTAGAAAGTAGAAGGGGCCCTCTAGGGCCTGGGAGAGAGGCAATAGGGAGCTAGTGTTTAAAGAATATGGAGTTTTAGGGCCTCTGGGTGGCTCAATCAGTTGAGTGTCCAGCCCTTGATTTTGGCTGAGGTTCATGATTGTGAGATCGAGCCCCGTGTCGGCCTCCACGCTGAGCATGGGGCATGCTTACAACTCTCTCCCTCTCCTCTGTATTTCCCTCATGCGGGCTAGTGAGTGCGCACATGTGCACGCCTCCCCCTTTCTCTCTCTCTCAAAAAAAAAAGGATATAAAGTTTCTGTTTGAGAAGGTGGAAATGCTCTGGAGGTAAATTGTGGAGACGGTTGCCAGACTGTGAATATACTTGATGCCATAGAACTGTACACTTAAAATGGTTAAAATAGTTAATTTGGTGTTCTCTAAATTTTACCCCAATAAAAACAGTTGGAAAAGATTAGTTTTGACTGGAAAAAAAGTTACAGTCCATTTATGGTTTGTTTTGGTTTTGTCCAGAAGAGTTTGCTTAATGCAACAAATTTAAAATCCTTTATCTCAAAAGCAAAGTACTGAGGAGCTAAACCAAAATCATTTACTATGTTCATAGTTAGTAAACTTTTCTTTTTTAGATTGTTTCCTTGTTTCCTTTGATCAGCAAAGTACAAGTTGTAGAGTAAAATACCTAAATCATTTAATAGAAACATTTTGAACATTTTTCCTTTATATAAATTTTTTCATGTTCCGTTAGTTCTAGAAGTAGGATTGATTTGAATAATTACCATGGATATTTTATGATACTGGTATCAGAAGTCATGGATCTTAGTACCAGTAAGTACTTAGTACTTAGTAACAGGTGAAAAATTTACTGCTTGAAGGAGCGGGTGGGGTATTTTCCTGCTTCCCAGATGAGGGCACTGAGGCTCAGACACCTGAGCTGCCTCATCGTCACCAGTGAACAGATAGAACTTCTACCCAGTGTCCCTACTCTGACGTGCTGTCTCCCTGGAGGAGCTGTCCAGGTCCCTAGAGGGTGAGCACGTGGAGGCTCCAGGTGTCGTCCCCAGGATGATGCACCCTGGTGTCATGCAGTGCGGCTGGTGGCTGGCACTGCTCCAGGTGCGGCGCCAGTGCAGTCTGGGCACGCAGTGACATCCTCTGGCCATCCTGTTTGCAGATGGCAGAAGCTCCTTTAATTGGGTGATCGGGAGCAGTATTGACCCGCTGATGGATTCTACGGTCTCTTCCTCGGATTCCTCATCTTCCTACTTGCTGTTTGCCCACAAGAAGAGTGAGAGGTCACAGAGATCACCCTTGAAGTTTGTGGGGCCAGATTTTGGGAAAAAAAGGCTGGGCCTTCCAGGGGATGAGGTGGATAACAAGATGAAAGGTAAAGTAAGCTTGAGGAAATGTATGTTAAATAATTTAATGTGGAGACTTAGGTAAAGAAAGTACATTTCTGACTGCATTCACATTTCCTTGTGACCTGTAAATAAAACCATTAAAATTTAATTCAGAGGTGATCTGGCTGGCTCATCGAGTAGAGCTTGTGACTCTTAATAATGGTGTTATGAGTTTGAGCCTCACATTGGGTGTGGAGTTTACTTAAAAAAATAATAAAAGTAATAATAAAATTTAATTCAATATATGTTGGGGCATTTGCCATGTGAGGAATATTTGAAGTTCATAAAGTATGGTGGGGGCACCTGGATGGCTCAGTCGGTAAAGTATCAGACTCTTGATCTCACTGTGCTGAGATCGAACCCTACTTTGGGCTCTGCACAGACAGTAAGGAGATTGCTTGGGATTGTGTTTCTCCCTCTCTTTTGCTGCCCCTCCCCTGCTCACACACTCTCTCAAAATAAATACGTAAACTTAAGAAAAGTTTTAAAAGTGGTGAATAATCCTTGTTGTGATACTATTTATTATCATTGAAACTTAAAAACTTGAAATTGTAACCTAATTAAATATCATCATTTTCAACCAAATTTTGTTTAATTTTTCATTTCAGTTTCTTTTAATTATTTATATTAGAGTAAGACATGTATGTCGTTTATAAAGAGTCAAACCCTTTTCCAAAGCTTGTTAGAAGAAATAGTAACCCATTTACTCCTGAAATCATTATTGTGCTATGTGCTAACTAACTTGGATGGAAATTTAAAAATAAATTAATTAATTAATTAAAAAAGAAGAAGAAATAGTAACCCTCCATATCCATTTCCCCAGTTCCAGACACAACCACTTACATCCATCCATGTCTCCAAACGGTACTGGTATATTACCACCCTGCCTCTTTTTCCATTCCAGTATTAGTCATTCTTTTCTAGCTTGCAGTATGGACATTGAGGATTTGGCCCCAGCTTGTCCTTTACCCCCACCCACCACACACATACTCACAATGACTCCTGTGCTTTCATCCTCCAGCCTTATATCTTCGTCTTGGTTTCTTCAGTCCTCTTCCTCTTATTTTGACTACATAAATATTATTTGTGTTCAAGCCATAGTGGTACTGTGATTATTTTTCCTTTCTCGTACAAAATTTTTTCCGGGCATTAATAATTATCTTAGCTTAAATTTCTACATATTTATCACTTGAATTCCTCTGAGTTATCTTTTATGTGTCCCAACATATAAATGTTTTATCTTAAAAAAAATCTTTCTTGCTGCTTTTGAGGCCCCCTGTTCAGCTGCTTGCTCTTGGAGTCTGTTCAGCCATGGTCTGAAGACTGCCTCCTCATCCTGAGGGTCTCTTCATGTCTCCTGGATCTGTCTCTTCTTCCTTGGTTTGTTCCTTCTTTTTGGTGGATCACCACCTCAAGTAGCTTTCTGAGAAAAAAGGGTCATGTTTCATAAGGTTTTAGGTTTTCTTTTTTTTTTTTAATTTTTTTTTAATGTTTTATTTATTTCTAAGAGAGGGAGAGACAGCGTGAGCAGGGGAGGGTCAGAGAGAGAGGGAGTCACAGACTGAAACAGGCTCCAGGCTCTAAGCTGGCAGTCAGCACAGAGCCCGACGCGGAGCTCGAACCCACGAACCGCGAGATCATGACCTAAGCGAAAGTCGGACGCTTAACCGACTAAGCCACCCAGGCGCCCCATGCTTTTAGTTTTTTTTTTTAGGTTTACTTATTTATTTTGAGAGAGACAGACCTGGATAGCAGACCTTCTGGATTATCCTGGAGAGAGTGTGAGCAGGGCAGGGACAAGAGAGAGGGAGGACTCCGTGCTGTCAGCACAGAGCCTGACATGGGGCTTGCACTCACTAAACTATGAGACCATGACCTGAGCCGAAGTCAAGAGTCAGACGCTCAACCAGGTGCCCCAATAAGCTGATTTTGATGCCGTGATGCCAGACGCTGCTTTTGGTCACACTCCCACCTGCTGGGTAATTTAGCCATAGAATTCTGAGTGTGAACGTTTAAACAGGATTTCCTAGTCCCCAGAGCTGAGTTGGGAAACCTGGAGGCCTTCTTTGTGTTGATGCTTTGTAAGAATTGTATCTTTCCTCTGCACGAGATCTTAGAATCCTCTGTTTTAAGTCAGTTTTAGGAAATTTCACAAAAGTGTCGCATGCAGGTCTGTTTCAGTCCATTTTCCTGGGCACAGGGAGGGCCTTTTCACATTGCTAACTCATTTTCCAGTCTTGGAATATTTTTTTCTTGGATAATTTTGTTGATGATTTCCTCATCCCAGTTTTTATATTTGGAATCCTGTTGCTTGGATAGCAGACCTTCTGGATTATCCTGGTAATTTTCTCATTTTTTCCGTTTTGTTTTCTGGGAAATCATTTAAACCTTACTTTATAATTCTTGCTTTTAAGTTTCCATGAGCTTTTTATGTTCCCTGAATGCCCTTCCAGTCCTTGATCCATGGTTGCAATTTCTACCCTTGTCTTTTTGATAAATGATAATTTTTTGAAAAAGAAAATTTTCCCAGGTAGTCTGCTTTCAACAGTTGCTCTTTCCCTATTGTTTATTTTCATTTCTATCTTTCATGTTTGAAGCTTTCCTCAGAGTGTCCGGTGACTTGGCTTTCTGCTTGTACTCCCAGCAGGGGCACTAAGAAGGCATTTGGAATAGCTCCACATTGGGAGTGTGGAGGTCAGCCTAGACCAAGACATGGAAGCTCCTGATGTGTTGCTATTCTGGTCTGTGTTGTGCTAGTGGATTCCCCAGACGCAAAGTATCCACTCTGTTGCCTGCCGGCTTCAGTTCAGGGTGCCAGCACTCTTCGAGGCCATGCAGGAGGAGGCAGCTGCAGGTTCCGGAAGCCTGTGGCTGCTGGTGGGGTAACTGCTCTGCCTGCAGCCATGCTGCCCATGCACCCATGAGCCCTGTGTCCTCGCCCAGGCCATCCATCTGCAGAGTGGGGGAGTATTGCTTTCTGACCACACCTCCTACTGCGGCCTCACTTTTTTCCTTCCCCTGCAGGTGCCAGGTACTGCTAGGCCCTGAGCCCTCCAGGTCTTTGTCATTGCTTTGTCCCCCATTCTCTGCATGGTGGCAGTGGGCTCAGGCTGCGTTAGTTACAACTTTCTATTCTCCAGCTTTCAAAGCTGGTTAGTGCTCTCCTGTGCCGCTCTCTGTCACTAAAACAAACAAAACAGAACAAGTAGATGAAAGTAAAAAATGGAGATAAGCAAACAATTTCCACTTTTATTTAGGAGATTCTAGAAAGCAGATAAAGCCAACTGCGAATTGGCCATCTGTAACAAACCTGTTTTATATTCTCCAGGTACAGACAATTGGGCAGAAATATTAAGATTACGCAGGCGAATTTTAAAGGACCAGGAAAAGCTCAGCTTGATTTATGCCAGAAAAGGTGTTGCTGAACAAAAACGAGAGAAGGTTTGTATCTGTTTTGAGACTTTGATTGGTCAGAAATATTTGCTTTATATCAAAGGATATATACTAAGGAAATAAGCTTCCCATCAGATATTCGTTCCGAAACAAAATCACAGAAGCAGCCACTATATGAGTTAAAGTTACTTCTGAACCAGAGATGAGTCCTCTAACGCAGATGTAAAGGACAGCCATGACTCACTGATGAAGTGGGAATCTTGGAATGGGAGCCTGTGGGTAGTCCCATAAGTCTGCATGTGGTGTAGTTCACGGGCACTGGCAGGACCTCATCCCCGCCCCTTACTGACCTTGGGCTCTCAGTGCAGCTTGGCTTTTGCTCTTCTCTGTGTATAGGCTGGCTTTCTCCATGTGGTAGAAACACAGCCTCCAATCATTCCGGAGTCATCTTACAGCGTTAGCCTCTGGGAGGGATTGACCAGAGCCTGACCCACCTCGGGTCTGGGGCTGCTGTGATGACAGGCGTGAGGCCACATTACAGCCAGCCACTTTCATGGGGGAGCCTGGATGAGAGGGAATGGTGAGCCCAGAGAAAGGGCTGGGCAGGTTCAGTATCTGCTGAAAGCAGTGACTTGAGAGGACCTTGTGTGGCATGAATTAAACATTTCTCAAAATGTGAAAATAATAAAAGAATTTGTTTAGCCATAGCTTCAGTACTACTTATAAATCAGTAATTATGACAAAATTACTTATAAATTGGTAATTATGACAAAATTTTTAAGAAAGATAAGATGATGAGTTAGATACTGGCTTTGTATTCATTCAGTTCAAATCCTCAACCACTTAATTAACTTTCAAATCTGAGTATGAAGTGGCTGAATGGTTCCATATAGTGTCTGTGGTAAGAAAATATACTTTTCATCTTTCTCCTGTCTCTGTAAGTACAACTGTTCTCTTGAAGAAGAGTTTTCAAAGAATCAGTGCCCCAGGGTCATCCCACACTCCTCCTCACCTGAAGAGCATTCTCTTTGCCCACTCAGAGAAGTAGCCACAGACTCCTAATTAAACCTGAAACCTTGCTGGGCTTGCCTGCAGGAAATAAGAAGCAGACTATGAGCAGAAGGAAGATAAAACCAGGATTGTTGGATAGAAATCACAGGGAGATATTTTGGTCTGATATAAAGGAAATCCTTTTAATAATAAATGTGGAATGGCCTGTTGTGTGGGGCCGTGCATTCCCTCTGGCACGGGTGCTCTCATCTGAAGTGGCTGACCTGTCAGGAAGAATGCATGATGGTAATCAGGCGTCTGAAGGCCATGCACTGTATTTGTTGGGAGCATCATGCTCAGTGCAGGCACTACTCTGAATGCTAGTGGCACAGAGGTGAAGATAAGGTAAGCACTCGTGGGGCTACAACCCAATGTGTAAAACAGAACAAAGCAAAAATGAGTCAACATTATAACGTGCAGTGTTGGAAGTTAACCAATGTAATGAGGGCACGTGTGGAAGACTATGAAGAGGAAGTGGGAACGCAGGCCTCTTTGAAGGTGGTATCTGCAGTGGGGACCATGAGTGACAAGCTATGGAAAGGCATCCTAGGTAGAGACGAGCAGGTCCCACAACCCTGTGTGGTGGAGTGGGGGCAACTGAAGGGTAGGTGCAGGTCAGCCTGGCCTGAGCAGATGAACAGGTGTTGGAGGCCATGGTGATCTCACTGGGACTTAAGGCCAAGATTTTTCTGAGAAGAATTAAAAGGAAATACAGAGCTCCTGGGTGGCTTAGTCGGTTAAGTGTCCAACTTTGACTTAGGTCATGGTCTCATAGTTCATGGATTCTAGCCCTACATCTGGCTCTCTGCTCTCAGCACAGAGCCTGCTTCGGATGCTCTGTCTCTCCTCCTCTTTTTCTCTCTCAGAAATAAACATTTTTTTAGAATAGGAAATACAGCCTGCTGAGATACAGCTTTTAAGTGTTAATTCAGGTTCTCTGATTTTAGATAGTCACATTACTCTGTGATGAATATTTAAGTAATCTTTTTACTGTTCATTTGACAGTGATTTTTATTTTGGATTTATTGTGTACCATAGATTGGTAAACTGTAGTGACCAAACCATTTTGGATAAAAATTGTCATCAAGTTCACCTTTATGTTAGGGATCATAGTTCATGTACTGCTTATTTTTTAAAATAAGAATTCTAATCTTTTTTGGTTCTAATGATTATAGGAGATCAAGAGTGAGTTAAAAATGAAGCACGATGCCCAAGTCATTTTGTATAGAAGTTACCGGCAAGGAGATCTTCCTGACATTCAGATTAAGTACAGTAGAGAGGGAGGCAAGATGGCGGAGAAGTAAGGAGCTCCGTACTTGCACTCGCGCCCATACATCACACAGAAAAGATCTGAAGCCATTGGAAACCATACAAAACCTGAGAGACTGGGAGAAAAAGGACGCAGAATCCACTGAGAAAGCGTTCTAACGTGAGTGCGAACTGGGGAAGGTAAAATCGGGCCGGGATCGGAGCCTCCAGGGTGGAAGGCGATCCCCCTCTACCCTCTACGGGGAGTGAGAGGGGAAAAGGAGAGAGTCCGAGACAGAAAAATCTCCGCTCGGTGCACAGAAAGACCGTACTTGCCAAATACCTGCACACCAGGTCCCCTCGCCACAACTGGTCCTGGGGGAGGCTGAGCACACAAACTGCTTCTTTGTGCCGCTCCTGGAGGTGGGATTTTAAAGCGGAGCGGGTGCGCCTGCCGCCATTGTAGCTCCAGGGCGGCTGGGATCCCTGAAAGAGACGCGCAGACACCGGGCATCCGCGCTCCTGGCTGGCTGGAACTCGAGAGGGAAGGCAAAAAGCTAAAAACTGGAAATTTGCCTGTGAGTTCGTGTTTCGGGTGACGAGCCGTAGAGAGACCCGGTTTTCCTCACTCCAGCGGGCTCAGGCTGCGCGGACGCTGCAGGCAAGCCCCCGCGCATGCGCACCAGAGCCGACCAGAGAAGGAAGTAGCGATCCTGACTCCGCCCCCAGAGCTCAGCAGGGAGCCTGGAATAGCCCGAGGGGGTTGTCTGGGAAGCTGTGCCTAAGGCAACTTCAGCGGGGCGCGGGCTGGGATTTGGAGATTGGAACTGGCCTGGGTTGAAGAGTGCAACCAACTTCGGCTGCGTCCCCGGAACGGGGAGTTGACACGCAAAAAAAAAAAGCGAGCTGCAGCGCGGGGTTCAAGAAGGGACTGGAGCACCGTCACTCTCCTTCCCACAATCGCCAAGGCAGAACCCCCCACCTGAGGCATCGGATCACGCCACGCCCATCCCTGCCTGAGAGGTGCCCTCCTCCCTTTTTTTTTTTTAACTTTTTTTGTTTTTTTCCTTTTTTTGTTCTTTCTTTTTTTTCCCTTTCTTTTCTCTTTTTTTCTACTTCCTTCTCTTTTCTCGCTTTTTTCCCCAAAACACTGACCTGATTAACTCTGGTCGCCAGCTTGCTTAAACAATCACAAGTCCATTCTGTAAATGTAAATTCTACACCTACCAACTTTTTCAGCTATTTCTCTCAGGAGTAATTAGACTATATAGTTTCTCTGGATAATTCCAGCATCCTTCTCTCACCTATCCAACCACATTCTACCCTTTACCTCTTTGAAAAAAAGTTTCTTATCCCTTCTGCCTGTTCATTCTATTTTCAAATCTGCCTTGTCTCACCCTGCCTTCTCTCTTTTTCTCTATGCTCTTCAACCAGCACTGCATACACACGGCTATTTAACCGTAGCTGGGAAATCCAGGTATATGCTTTAAACCGTTCTTTGTCCATCGGTTTTCTTCTTTTTTCCTTTTCTTTTCCCCTTTTTGACCCTTTTATGTATTTTATGCTCCCTATTCGCCCTCCCTCCTCCGTCTTTTCTATTAACTTTTTCGTTTTCCCTCTCGCTTTGCATGTTAGTTGAATTAGCCTGTGCGTTTGTGTGCTCCTGCTCCCTATGTGTTTGTCTGTTTTCTTTCCAGGGTTACCTCAAGAAACAAGCTAGAGTACACAAGGTGAAGAGTCCCAAATATCACTACGAATAGGAAAATAAAATAACTAAGGTCCCAACAAGAGAGACCGAGGGATACCATTCAAAAACAATCTCTGAAAGGATAGGCCCTGGAAAGTCAAAGAGTCTTCTTGGATATAGCAGCGCTCATAGAAACAGAGAGCATAACAGGTCTTTAAAACCAACAAGAGCCGGAAAGTTAACTAAAATGACGAAACGAAAGACCTCTCCTCCAAAGAAACTCCAAGAAGAAATGACAGCTAATGAACTGCTCAAAACAGATATCAGCAGCATAAGTGAACAAGATTTTAGAATAATAATGGTGAAATTAATAGCAGGCTTGAAAAAAACATAGGCGACATCAAAGAAACTATGGCTACAGACAGAATGGAAAATAAAAATAGACATGAAGAATTAAAAATGCGATAAATGAGATACATAATAAATTAGAGGCCTCCAATGCACGGCTTGAAGAGGCAGAAAGGAGAATAAGTGATTTAGAAGACACCATTATAGAAAAACAAGAAGCTGACAAAAAAAGAGACAAACTGATGCAGGAACAGGAAAGAAGAATTCGAGAGCTCAGCGACACAGTCAAATGCAACAATATCCGTACTATAGGAATCCCAGAAGAGGAAGAGAGAGGGAAAGGTGCTGAAGGAGTCCTGGAACAAATTATAGCAGAGAACTTCCCCGACCTGGGGAAGGAGGTCAATGTGGAAATACAAGAGGCTCAGAGGACTCCCCTCAGACGTAACTTGAATCCATCTTCTGCACGACATATCATCGTAAAAATGTCAAAATACAAGGACAAAGAGAGAATTTTGAAAGCAGCTAGGGAGAAAAGGGCCTCACATACAAAGGGAAACCTATCAGAGTGGTGACAGACCTATCTACTGAAACTTGGCAGGCCAGAAAGGAATGGCAGGAGATCTTCAATGTGATGAACAGTAAAATATGCAGCCAAGAATCCTCTATCCAGCAAGCCTGTCATTCAAAATAGAAGGAGAGATAAAAACCTTTCCAAATAAACAGAAATTGAAAGAATTTGTCACCACGAAGCCAGCCCTACAAGAAATCCTGAGGGGGATGCTCTGAAGGAAAGGTTGCAAGGAACAAAGATTCCAGAGACACCACCACAAACATGAACCCTACAAAAGATACAAAATCTCTAAACCCACATATTTCAATAATAACACTGAATGTAAATGGGCTGAATGCTCCAATCAAAAGATATAGGGTAGCAGAATGGATTAAAAAACAAAATCCATCTATATGCTGTCTACAAGAAACTCATTTTAGACGGGAAGATACGTTCAGATTAAAAGTAAGGGGATGGAGAAATATATATCATGCTACAGGAAATCAAAAGAAAGCTGGAGTAGCGATACTTCTATCAGACAAACTGGACTTTAAATTAAAGACTATCACAAGAGATGAAGAAGGGCACTACATAATAATTACAGGGTCCATCCATCAGGAAGAACTAACAATCATAAATGTCTACGCACCGAATATGGGAGCACCTAAATATCTAAAACAATCACAAACAGAAACAAGCTTATAGATAAGAATGTGCTAATAGCAGGGGACTTTAATACTCCGTTTACAGCAATGGATAGGTCAACCAGACAGAAAATCAGTAAAGAAATAACGGACTTGAAAGATACATTGGACCAGATGGACCTGACGGATATATTTAGAACTTTACATCCTGAGGCCAAGGAATTTACTTTCTTCTCAAGTGCGCATGGCACATTCTCCAAGATAGATCACATACTGGGACATAAAGCAGCCCTCAAGAAATATAAAAGAATAGAGATCATACCATGCACACTGTCAGATCACAATGCTCTGAAACTTGAAATCAATTACAGGAAGAAGTCTGGAAAACTTCCAAAAACATGGAGGTTAAAGAACACCCCTCTAAAGAATGAATGGGCCACTCAGGCAATTAGAGGTGAAATTAAAAAATATATGGAAACAAATGAAAATGAAAACACAACAATTCAAAATCTATGGAATGCGGCAAAGGCAGTCCTAACAGGAAAGTACATTGCTCTCCAGGCCTATTTCAAGAGATTAGAAAAAGCGCAAGTCCAAAATCTAACAGCTCACCTAAAGGAACTAGAGGCAGAGCAACAAGAACGCCCCAAACCCAGTAGAAGAAGAGAAATAGTAAAAATTAGAGCAGAAATAAACAACATCGAGACCAAAGAAACAATTGAACAGATCAATGAAGCCAAGAGTTGGTTTTTTGAAAAAGTAAACAAAATTGACAAACCTCTAGCCAGACTTATCCAACAGATTAAGTACAGTAGCCTGATCACCCCCTTGCAAGCTGTGGCCCAGGTTGGTCCTCGAATGCTTCATCTTTTGACAGATAAAAACTATTTAGCAGTTCCAGAGATATGTGTGTAAGAAAAACTGGTTGATGCTATTCTACAACATAATTGAGGTGTTGATTTGTCTTAAACAATGGATTTGGTTAAAGACGCTGGTCCAAATCTTGGCCCTAAAACTTCTTTTCATAGGTGCAACTTACTTAGAGTCATCTAGAAGATAGCCCTGCAGTTAGGGTCCTTGTCAGGACACTTCATGCTCTGAGCCACTGTGTCAGGAGCAAAATCTATTTTTCTTATCAGTAATGTAGGTCAGTGAAATAATGTATAAAAAATTATTATAAACTTTAAAGTGCTAAGCCACTTAAATCATTGCTTTTACAGGATCCTTATGGTGGTGGGGGAATCCAGAGAGTACCAGTTTATAGGTGGGATTAGTGTTCTTCCTTGTCTGTTAATTTTCTTAATAGCAGAAGATTGGAAATATTTTTCTAAGTCATTAGGGTATACAAGTATTGAGAGTGAATGAAGTTTCTAGCTGAGTTCTCTGACAAAAACAGATACATATTCTCTAAAAGGCTAATTAAGATTCTTTTGACTTTTATCAAAATAATTTTTAAAATTGAAGAGTATTATATGGCATTGAGAGCATATGGCATTTTGCTAGGTGCTAAAATATAATGCCATATTTTATGTAATTAAATTTTCATAACCAATGTTACATTTATATCTGCATAGCCTTTTATTCTTTTTTAACCTTTTTATTAAACCTAAATAATTAAAGATTGCCAGGAATTTGCAAAAATAGTACATAGTCCTGGGGCCCCTAGATGGCTTAGTCGGTTAAGCGTCCGACTTTCGCTTAGGTCATGATCTCGAGGTTCATGGGTTCAATCTCTGCGTCAGGCTCTGTGCTGACTGCCAGCTCAGAGTCTGGAGCCTGTTTCGGTCTGTGACTGCCTCTCTCCCTGACCCTACCCTGCTCACGCTCTCTTTCTCTCTCCTAGAAATAAGTAAAACATTTTAAAAAAAATTAACAAAAAAAAATAGTACACAGTCCCATGTACCCTTCATCCCCACTGGTGGTATCTTATATAACTGGAATACATTATTTCGATCTAGAAATTGACATTAGAACAACAGTATTAACGGGGCTGTGGTCTTACCATTTTTCCCTGCATTCGTGTGTGTGTGTGTGTGTGTGAGAGAGAGAGAGAGGGAGAGAGAGAGAGAGAGACTGCAATTGTATTGTACACACTCACTCATGAAACCACTATCAAACAAGATCCCTTGTTTGTTTCGGAGTGCTTTCACATCTGTCTCATTAGATACTTCCAGTGATTTTGTGACATAAAGGCTGTTGTTATACATACTTACAGATAAAGAATTGAAGGTTAGCAAAGAGTGAACAATATGATTTAACACAATATGCCTTGGCGGGTATGGAACTAAGACAGACCCACCCCTGTGTTTTGGTGCCTGGCCCTGTACTTTTCTTCACCTCCACTATTTCCCAGTTTTTCTAGTGCCTTGCACACAGGTTTTCACATCACTGCCTCAGAAATGATGCTGCCACCTGCTCCCCTGGGCACATTTACATCTGCCCATGTTGGAGAGGTGTGTGGTGTGTACCGATGGTAGCAGGTCACAAGCCTGACGCTGCTAGAGACCCATGTCCAAGTAAGTTCATCTCATTGGTGTTTGGAAAAAATTAAGGTGATAAATATTGTTTCCAAAAAATGACTAATTTTTTTTCTGTTCTTTGAGGAAGAATGTGTTTCCTTATATTTCTCAAATTCCAGTAGTACTTTATTTATTCAACTGTTATATGTGGATGCCGGGGACTGTTATAAGCACTGAGGTGCAGCTGTGGACCTAACACACAAGCCCTCCTCCGCCGTCTCAGGGGCTCCCCTTCATCTTTCTCTCTTGCACGTGAGAGAATAAGCTGTCACGGCAGATCTCCAGCAGCAGCTTTCTGTTGCTCTGAAGACGTTATTTATCTTAGTCATCACTGCGTTATTGTAACAGCAGGAGCATCTGGGACTCCCCAGGAAATGAGGGAATTTGGGCATAAGATTTAAGAATTGGGGTTGTAGACCTGGGAGCCTGTCTGCCACAGTGAGGTGGAAAATTAGCAAATGGTAGATGTGTGCACATCCCTGAAAGACCAAGCTGAGGCATGTAGTAACTGTTTTCATGGAGTGTAATTACAGGTGATACTTATTTTATTCTTTTTTCCTAATCTGTATTTTCTGATATTTTACATTGTAACCATGTAACTTTCTATAAGACAAATACATTACTTAAAACAAATCACAAAGAACAAATCAAATTGTACTTTTTATTCAGACAGTTTTCTCAAGTAAAATAATTTTAAATTTTATTCATGCATTCATGGCTTCATTTAAAAAATACAGACCCTGCATGCCAGAGACTGTTCTTAGTACTGCTGTCATAGGCACAGATAAGGGGTACTGTTCCTGTGGTCATGGAGTGTGAGGGTTAAAGCCGTAAAAGATGGCCTTACAGGTAGCATGCTGTTAGAGCTGAACCCACCAAACATGAAAGCACAAAAATGGCTACGGATGGTTTTTTTTTAATGTTTTATTTATTTCTAGGAGAGAGAGAGAGACAGCATGAGCAGGGGAGTGTCAGAGAGAGAGGGAATCAGACTCCGAAATAGGCTCCAGGCTCTGAGCTGGCAGTCACCACAGAGCCCGACGCGGGGCTCGAACCCACGAACCACGAGATCATGACCTAAGCGAAAGTCGGACGCTTAACCGACTAAGCCACCCAGGCGCCCCAGCTGCTGATGGTTTTTAACAGTTTAATTTGTTATGGGACTTTGAAATTTTAAATGGGCATTTTATTGAAGCTTTTCACATACTTCTCTTAGGCTTTGCAATGATGCTGAGGTGAGGGTAGTACCTCTTTGAAGATCTTATCGATGACCAATTACTGCAGTGGTCACTTGATGTGTATTATCTTGGCTGATCCTCACCACAGCCCTGAGATGTGTTCTGGTATCCCCACATTAAAGATACGGAATCTGAAGGCCCAGGTTCACTCAGGAGTTAGGCTGTGTCTCCGTGTGAAACTAAGCAGCTCATGTGTTTCTGGGTCCAGAATCATGCTACCACAGATCTCTTTGGTTACTTTTCAGACCCTCCCCATGTCAGTGCCTAATAAACCTTCTAAACAAAATTGGGATGTAAATTAGATGTGTTTGCAGCAGATTGTATTTTCAAATAAAGCTCTGATGGTATTAGTGAATTACAGCATTTCTACTTCAGATCCTAATTTGCCGGTTTTGAATATTTTACAGAGAGACCCAATAATTGCAAAACAGCTCTTTGGCAGCTGTTTTCTGGAATTCTAAAAGAGGTGGATAAACACAAGACCATGTCTGAAAAAAACATCATTCCTCAGAAGTTGCTCCAGGACTTCAATCATTTTCTTAACACCACTTACTCTTTCTTTCCACCTTTTGTCTCTTGTATCCAGGTAAGAGTCCACATGTGTGCTTCATGAACATGCCTTATCATGCATGACATGACTGTGTCCTGATAACTTCGTTTGCTCCACAGGCCGGAGCACAAAGTGTTTTACAGTTTAGATGTATTCTCTATGATTCCCTCTTCTCTGAGGAGGTAGAATTTATTTGCAGTTTTGTTAAAAAAACAAACTTATAGGGGTGCCTGGGTGGCTAAGCCTCCAGCTTCAGCTTAGGTCACGATCTCACAGTTCATGGGTTTGAACCCTGCATCAGGCTCTGTGCTGACAACTCGGAGCCTGGAGCCTGCTTCAGATTCTGTGTCCACTCCTCTCTCTACCTCTCCCCTGCTCATGCTCTGTCTCTCTCTCTCTCTCTAAAAATAAACATTTAAAAAAAAAGGTTATATATGACAGGATAATTAGAAATCAGCTTTGGTGTACAAGTGTTCTGATCTTTAATACGCCAGTCCCTTTCATGTTTTGATTAAATCCTGTATGTTGTTAGTAGTTTTTCCTTATGTACTATTTCCCCAAATTATTTCCTGCCTCATGAGAGCCTTTAAGAGATGTTGACTGAGCACATTCCTTGACTTTGTTTTAAGTTGTGCGGAGAGCGAGTGATGGAAGAGGCACAAATCTCTGTCCTCCTAGAATTATTGTGGGCGACAGATGATAAACAGACAACACAGGAGATAACATAATACAGTACTCAGTGTCCTAGAACTCGAGTACTACAGAAGTACTGAAATAATATAGGGTAGTAATGAAGCAGGGAGGGAGACAGCCTCTTGATCAGGGTGGCTGTGTACCGTGATGATGTTTTAGGTGGAGTGGTCAGAGGACATTCTAAGGCAATAAATCCAGTTTGAGCAGTTGTTAATATAGGCATACCTTCAGTTACTACTTAAGCATGCTTGTGGAAGGCTACTTTTTCCATGTAAGAAGTGTTTGCTTTGTCATTCAAAACACAATCATTACAGATTCCCCAATGGAAAACCTTTTTTAAAAACTTTTTAAGTTTATTTATTTTGAGAGCTTATTATTTGAGCCACCCAGGTGCTCCTAATGGAACATCTTTTCAATTCATTTTAATATTTTTGTAACTAGTAACATCCCTGGAGTAGTTCTTGGGGTGCCTGGGTGGTTCAGTCAGTTAAGCATCTGACTCTTGATTTTGGCTCCGGATATGACTGAGCCCTGTATCAGGCTCTGCACTGAAGGCATGGAGCCTGCTGGGGAGTCTCTTCTTCTCTCTCTGCCCCTCCTAGCTTCATGCTCTCTCTCTCTCAAAATAAACAAGTAAACTTTAAATAAAATATATGTTATTTGATATTATTTATCAGTAGTTTTGGTTTCCAAACTAATTGGGTAATTATTCCCCGAGATGGAATACTCGGTGTTCCTGGTTTGTTCTTCCTGATGTAGCACAGGACTATTAGTATAGTTTATTTTTTTATATATTCTGTTTTTATCGGTTTATAATTTACAAGTCGAATTCCTTTATTATTTTTCTCCTGGCTACACTAAAGATAAGATTTGAGAAATTGCATTGAATCAGTCAGTATTTCAAAAGAAGTTTGTCTTTACATTGTATTCTGAAGTGATTTGTTTAAGTCTGAATTCCTAGTTTTGTCCCTATATTTATTTTTAAAAGCTTGCTTTTTTCATTATTGTTTGGGAGCATCGTTAACATCATTGAGTAAATAAATGACTTCTGCTGGCTCTAGAGCTTGCAGTTTGGCATTGCCTTTGGAAAAAGCAGTATGAATGCAAGTTAGTGCTGCAGTCGGCCGCATTTGCTCTTCCAGCTGTTTGTGGCTCACTTCTGAAACTACAGTTGCTTTCCCTCTCTCCATGACATTGTAGCACATTTGGCATGGCATTTCTGTGACTTCTTGTTCTAGCAAGACAGAGTATCTCTCTGAGATACCACTGCTCCACCAGGACATCCCAGAATGAGTTTCTTGTCTGTCGTGTATCCTGTATTTGTCAGACTGTCCTGACTCTATCCCAGTCAGTGACTGGCAAACAGATGTTAGTTTGGTGCCCTACATTCATGCTATTCATTGCTTGTTTGAACTTTATATGAAATTCCAACTTTCTTGGGGCTCCTGGGTGGCTCACTTGGTTGGGCATCTAACTTCAGCTCAGGTCATGATCTGGCTTGTGAGTTTGAACCTTGCATTGGGCTCTGCACTGACAGTGTGGATCCTGCTTGGGATGATTTCTCTCTCTTTTTCGCTCTCTCTCCCTCTCTCTCTCTCTCAAAATAGATAAACTTTAAAAAAACTTTTTTTTTTAAACTTTTTTTTTTTTTAAATGACCAGGATTTGGGACCGAGGGAGCCCCAGGGGAGACAGCCCAGCACAGAGGCCCAACCAGGCACGGGGACCCGAGCCCAAATGCAACGGGAGCCCCCGGAAGTGCGTGTCAGACGGGCACGTGGTGTGAATGTGTTCACTTCGACCTTCCCACCGGGCCCGGGCACCAGGCAGGAGGGGTGGCTCCTCCTGGACCCAGAGCAGACCCAGGCCTGCTGTGTGTGTCCTATGCCACGCGCAGCCCGTCCTCACGCTTCCGCGGCCACGTATGTGCACGAGCCTCGTGTGATAACAGGGACACACCTATAGGTGTCTCCCCCCGATGGCGTCCCTACAAGGACCCCACTGTGCAGACGGGAGCCTGGGGGGCCCTAGGAGGCATGGGGGTCGTGCTGGGTCCCAGCCCTGCTCAGGAGGAGCACCCAGGTCCGAGCGCACCTCTGCGCACTCAGCGCTGGGGCCCCGACTGCGCCCGGGCCTCCCGGGGGGTGTGAGTGGCTGTGCCGGTGTCCCTGTAGGGCCAGGGCACGGGGGAGGGGAGCCCTCAGCAGGCCTGGAGGGCCTCTTGTGTGAGGAGGAAGCTTGGGAGGGGTCCCCAGGCAGTGACCTCACCTCCCTGGTCACAAAGCCCGACGGAATTCGGAACCCAGGACACCAGGCAGCCACATTCTGGACACAGCGCCCTCCTCGGCTCATTTGCTCAGACGCGTGCGTGTGAGCAGGATGTTGTGCTGTTTTCCCGTGTCCCGCTGCTGTCGGTTCAGGAGAGCCGACGGTGGCAATGCTTCCCGACCCTGGAGACCGTGGGGAGGATCTTGGCCAGGTCGCCTCAGGTCCCTAACCCGGAGGAACGCAAAGGTAAATCAGGGAGACCCAGAGCCAGCCAGTCCAGCCGACACTGCTGTGATGTGACATGTGCAACCCCAGGTCCCCTCCCGTGTGTGTGTGTGTGTGAGTTTGTGTGTGTGTGAGCATGCGTGTGAGTGTCTGTGCGCATGTTGGGGGCTCATGGTGGAGGGTCCACGTGAGCAGGGGCAGGCTGATGAGGGGTCAGATGCCTGGTGGGCGGGTCATGCTCACAGCCTAGGTCAAGGTTGGCTGGAGGGACAGGTGTGCCGGGAGCTCCCTGGTCCCCAGGGTCACCCCGAGCCCTACAGGGGCATGTCACTGTGTGCGGGGGCAGGACTGTGCACACGCAGGTCTCTGTCCGATGTGGGGACAGCAGGGGGAGGGGGAAGGACACTGAGGAGGGCGGGGCGGGGCTGTGATGCCTCCGGCCCACTGCGGGTCCCTGTCTTCACAGAGAACCGACGACATTGGGAGGCGGCTGGCGGAGTCCCGAGTCGACCCCCATGCGGAGGTGGGTGTGTGCCTTGTCGCCCAGGAGGGCCACTGTGGACTCGGTGAGACAGCAGCCGCACGGAGGTGTCCAGCATCGGGGCCTGGGGATCGCCTGAGGCCTTCGTCCCCGCGGGGCGCCTCTGCAGGGTCCTGCTTCCCCCGTCCTTGCTCAGGACCAGGAGCCCCGGAGGCCGAGCCCGAGGGGGGAGAGGCTGGGGTGGGGGCTGTGGGTGTGGGGACCGGTCGGTGCAGGGCCGCCCAGGGAGGAGTCCCCAGGGGCTGGGGTGGGGCCAGGAGTCTGCAGCGGGGAGGAGGACCGGGGGAGGGGTCCTGGCTATGGCTTCTCTGGGAGGCTGGGTGGGGGTTCGTGTCCCTGCAGAGGCTCATGGAGGGGTAGGCACGGCGGCGGGGGGGGACAGGCGTCCTGCCTCCTGTCACCCTGAGGACGTGCACCCACTCCTGCCATCGCTGTTTGCTTCTGCAGAGTCAGGTGCAGGAGCCCGAGGCGGTGCGGCTCCAGAGCCTGACCCGGTAGCGTCCGGGGCTCCGGACACTCCGCAAGCAGGAGCGAGTCCCGCGGGGGCCCCACTGTCCGCAGGTGACCCTGGGGCTGTGCAGGGACCAGGGGCGCCAGAGGGGGGACAACCCGGTCCTGCTGCTGCCCCTGCGGCTACTCCTCCCCCTGTGGCTGCTCCTCCATCCGCAGCTGCTCCTCCACCCGCAGCTGCTCCTCCTCCCTCAGCCGCTCCTCCACCCATGGCTGCTCGTCCACTCTCAGCTGCTCCTCCACCCGAGGCAGCTGCTCCACCCCCGGATGCTACTCCAAACGCGGCTGCTCCTCCACCCGAGGCGGCTGCTCCATCCCCGGATGCTCCTCCAAACGCGGCTGCTGCTCGTCCACCCCCGGATGCTCCTCCAATCGCGGGTGATCCTCCACCCCCGTATGCTCCTCCAAACGCGGCTGCTCCTCCACCCGAGGCGGCTCCTCCATCCACGGATGCTCCTCCAA
>JAESUZ010003436.1:0-139718 GCA_017311185.1 Proteles cristata cristata | reverse complement strand
AACTAATGAATGAATGAACGAATGATCTAATGTCTATAATGGCAAGGCATTTCCCAGATGCCACAGGCCCCTGTGACCTTCAGTGGGCCAAAGGTATGGAATGTATCTCAGGATACCCACCCCTAGGGAAATAGGGGTCCTGATGCCAGATTTAAACCCCTCTCCTGCTCAACTTCCTTCTTCCATCCACCCAGGTCCGGTGTGCTGAGGAGCTCAGATCTGGCCTCTGCATGCCGGTCAGCCTTTCCTATCACAGTGGGATCAAACCAATGTCAGAGCAAAATGCTTCCATTGAACGAAATTGTACCCAAAAGCCCAAGGTGTCAAACTGTTGAAAGCTTTTGCTCTGGACGAGGATGAAGGTCCCACGGCCCCTCCTGTGCTAAAGCTACTGTCCTGTGGAAGCACAGCCTCTAGGGACACACTTCGGAACCAACCGACTAAGGCCTCTGTAACAACCTTGTACCCGGTCTCTCTGCCTCAGTTTGATCAAATGAACCTCTAACCATGCCCTTCTTGTGCTGAAAAGCATGTACTGCTTCCTATTACAGAGAGGAAAACATCACGAGTCCTCAGCTTGCATGCAAGTCCTTCTCGATGTGGTCCAAGCCTACATTTTAGAACTACCTCCCACCATGCTGCCCATTGCTCCCTGAGTTCCAGCCTCTCTTGACTTCTCTGTCTCCCTTTAACACCCCAAGACATTTTACCGCCCAGTGCCTTTGCATATGGCATGTCCTCCTCACCCCAGCCTCTTCTTTCCATTTGTGTCATTTGAATTCCGTGGATCCTTTGGGCTCTTCTGTGCTCTTTCTTCCATTTAGCCTTCTAAGAGGACAATTCGTGTTTTTCTTCTCTATTAGGTTATGGGCTCCTCAGGGGACAGGGGCTGCGTGTCACCCAATGCCATACTCCAAAGGGCCTAGCACAGTGCTTGGTACAAGAGCAAATGGTCAATAAATGTTGGTTGAATAAATGAATGGAGCATCATGCACAAGAGTACATGGTTGTTGGCTGAAGCCATCGAAGATGGATTCCCAGAGAAGGTGACACTGAAGCTGAATTCTGAAGCATGTGAAGGACTGGTATATGTGGAAACTAGGATTTTTATATGCTGCTGGCTTTCGCTGAAGGAAGTCAGGATCATTGCCCTGACTGGCCGTCATCAAGGAAGCATAGATAGGAAGTGAGACAGGAGTCCCCAAGGCGAGTATTTACCCAAGTAAACGATGGGTTGAAATTTCCAGAGCCAATCCCATCCCCATTAAGCCACAGACACTGTGCTAGTAACTCTCTACCTCACTCGATCCAGCAGCCATCCATGTGCTGCTGTCCTCAGCCTCGGGGACCCTGGCTCCTGGCTCCCTCGGTAGATGAGTTCAGGGCCCACCCCACTCTGATTTCACATCTTTGGCAGCTCTGTGGCAGAAAAATGCCTCCTCCCCTTCAAGATATCTATGTGGAAAGCCCCAGAACTTGAGGCTGTATTCGTTTACAATAGCAAATCAAAGGGTGCTTGCCGATGTGATGGAGTGAAGGCTCCTGAGATGGGGACTGTCCTGGGCTATCCCGGTGGGCCCATCGGAACCACAGGGTGCTTGGAAGAGGGAGGCAGGAGGCCCCGGGTCAACCGTAGACATGAGAGCAGGGGCAGAGTCTGCAGCGATGCCGGGAAGGCGCCATGAGCCGGGGCAGGCGGGCGGCCTCTGTAAGCTGGAAACGGCAGGGAAACAGATTCGCCCCTGGAGCCTCTTGAGGAAACACAGCCTTGCTGACACCTTGATTTCAGTCCCGTAAGACTCACTTGAGACTCCAGAACTGACAGGGAATTTGTGTTGTTATATGTCACTGCGTTGTGGTCCTTTGCTGCGGTGGCGTTAGGGAAAAAATACAAGCTCCGGTTGGATCATCCCTTTTCTGTGTCTCTTTCTATGTTGCTTAGGTGCTACTGGCTCAGGTAACTCTATTGCTTCCCTCGTGCTTGTTTCCTGATCCCCGCTGTGAGTCTCTGGCTGCCTCAACATTTGTTGTCGTGTTCCTGTCACCCGGGCCACATCTCCTTGAGTTTTCGTTTTGCTAATGTTGCTGGAACCGTGTGATCGGTTTCTGCCTCCACCTAGGGCTGTGCCTAGCTCTCCATCTCTGAGAACCATGCACACTGATCTCTCTGGCCACGGTCAGAGCCCTCTCTGGGCCAAAGGGGCTATGCCGTGTGCTCAGAGCACCTATTCAGTGGAATCTGACTCCCAGGGGCAAAATGCCTACTGGCCCTTACAAAGAACTCTGTCAGGATTTTTTTTTTTAAGTTTATTTAATTTTGAGACAGAGAGAGACAGAGCGCAAGCAGGGGAGGGGCAGAGAGAGAAGGTGACACAGAACCCCAAGCGGGCTCCAAGCTCTGAGCTGTCAGCACAGAGCCCGACACGGGGCTCGAACCCACGAACCACGAGATCATGACCTGAGCCGAAGTTGGACACTGAACTGACTGAGCCACCCCGGCTCCCCAGAACTCTGTCAGGATTTAAAGGCATCGAGATAGCTCCTCTAGCAGTGAAATGTGGAAACAAATCCTACTCCTCTTCTAGGTTAGGGATCTTGAACCGTGGTGGTCCCTCAGTGGGCTTGGGGGCGAGCTCTGTAAATCGCCTGTAATTGTGAATTTTGTGTGTGTGACATTTTGTGCATATGAACATGGGGAAGAGAAGGAAGGGTCTAGAGCGTTTCCTAACTAGATTCTCAAGGGGGCTCTGCTCTGCTGCCCGGGTCTCCTTCACTGTCTCAGATGGAGCAGGTGCTTTCTGTGCCCTGAGCCACAGTCCTCGGACCACGCCTGATTCCCGCGAGGCTGTGGGGGCAGCTCCTGGGAACGCAGGCTCCTGCCCACTTGAGGCCTCTCTGCTTGTTCCACTTCCGGCCCCCAAGCTCCCCTCGAGACTCTCCGGGAGGCGTTCTACAGGCTTCGCGGAAGTGCCTGCACAGATTCCTGATGGGGGTGACCCCGCAAGAGTGCCGCTCCTGCTGCATCACTCCTGCTTCCTGCGGTCACCTTGGAAAGACACAACCCGCACCCTGTCTCGGGCTCTGCCTTCTGGAAGAACAGGTCAAGATGCCGGGAGAGTTTGACAGAGACCCAGATTCGGACCCCACCTACGGAGCACTGCCTCCCCCACGCAGTGATGCTAAGGCCGTCGGGCTTGCCGGAGCTCCACAGAGCTGTCCTCCCCCACCTTGGAGGCCACAGAGTCCACAGCTGAAAGCTGTCCTCTTTGGCAGTGTGAACCATGTTTCTCTCTTCACCTTCTGGGACCCAAGACCGCCAGCCCTGTCCCTCCTTTCTTGATTTTGTCCCCCAACACCCCTCCGCAACACCCAAACCGCCGCAGGCCAGAAGAAGCCCCAGGCATGGAGAACTCCACCTTCCATCTTAGAGGAAAGGAGTCGCCCTGGGGCCTTATGAGACTTTTACCGCCTGCTGGTCAGGCCTTCAGCCAAACACTCCCGCATCTGCTGTTTTTAGTACCAGAACACCTCAAGCAGATTTAGCACACTTCGTGGGTGGGGATAAAGCAGCAGGAAGAAGATAAGGAAGGGCCGGTTCCATTTTTTAATCCGGCTGGGGGTAGTCAAGATGGCTGCTGTATTAATTATCTATTGCTACATAACAAATCCGCCTCAACTCGGAAGCTTGAAATAATAGCTGTTTGTTATCTCATGCTTTCCTTGGGCTAAGAGTCCGGTGTATCTTGCCTGAGTCTTCAGCTCAAGGTCTCACAAGACCGCAGTCAAGGTGCTGACCAGGGCTGGCGTCAGCATCTGAGGCTCCTGCTCTTCTTCCAAGCTCATGCAGCTGTTGGGCGGATTCAGTCCCTTGCAGCTATCAGACTTGCGTCTCACGGCTTGCTTCTGCAAGGCCAGCCGCAGAATCTCTGACTTATAAACTGGCTTTAAAGGGGTTGCCTGCTTAGGGCAGGCCCACCCACGTTCAAAGAGAGGGGATTTACATAAGGGCCTAAGTCACCGGGGGATCTTCTTAGAATTCCGCCTCACAACCAACATGACTGGCTCCTCTGAGACTGAGGGCGGGGTTGCAGAGCCAGGAGGAAGCTGAGCTGACCTTCCTTGTTTTCTCTGCTTGTCATTCTCTGTGAGTAATGCCTTCTCTAATGAGAAAACATTTTTCATTTTTCAAATTAGCCATCAAATGAGACAGAAAAGCCCAAAGAGTTTTGAGAATACAATTAAGTTCTTTGGTGAGATTAGGCAGAAACGAACCCACATGGTCTTCCTTCCTTTTGCTATCATGAGCTCCTTAAGTCCCAGACTGGGGGTCACTCTTGACACCTTCATCTTTCACCATATGAATCATAAAATTCCGTCTATTTTACCTCCTCGATGTCTCATGAATCCATGACTGCTACAGAAGCCTCTCAACTGCCACTCGTGTTCCACACAGCCATCTGAGCTGGGCAGTGACACTGTTGACCCCGGCACAGTGGTGCCCCATAGCCTTCCTCCTAGGCTGCCCAGTTGGGATCCCTCACGATGGCGCCGTGGGTGGCTACATCACAGTAGTACTTCCCTAGGGCTGCCGTGACAGGGTACTGTAAACTGGGTGGCTGAGTACGATAAAAATCGATTATCTCACAGTTCTGGAGGCTAGACGTCTAAAGTCAAGGTGTTAGCAGTGCTGTACTCCCTCCAGAGGCTCTAGTGAGGATGGTGGGGGGAAAGCTTGCCTTTTCCAGCTTCTGGTGGCTTCAGGCACCCCTTGGCATAGGGATACATCCCTTCAATCTCTGCCTTGATCTTCACATGGCTGTCTTCCCTCGGTGTCTGCGTATCTCTGTGTCTTCACACAGCCTCCTCTGCAGGTCTGTCCAAATGTCCCTTTATAGGGACACCAGGCAAATTGGAGTAGTAAGGCCCGTTCTAATGACCTCAAGCTAATCAGCTGCAAAGACCCCATTTCCAAATAAGGTCACATTGTCAGGTACCCGAGGTTAGGACCTCAGCACATCTTTTTTGCCAGGAAGAAGGGAACAGAGCACAATTCATCCCATAGAAGTCATGCTGATAGGAGTCCAGGTGTCCCCCTGGGTCAGCGGAAGAACACAGGCTCAGGGGACAGCCTTGTGTGGCTCTGGGCAGACACCTGGCTGGCAGCAGACACGGCCAGGGCCTCTATCTTGTAAAGACTGGAAACTAGCCCAGCCCAAGCAGCAGTGTGGGTGATGTGACCTTCCCACTCACGGGAAGGTGGGAGTTGGAGCCAGCAAGGACAATACACGTGCCTTTGGCAGTGGCGTTTCTCTGGCTCACACGCAAGCATTGTACCCACCCACCCTTCAGATCTCAGTTCTTCCCTGGCAAGGCCAACCCTGACTACCAAGGCCGGCTCAGATCCCCTGACACCTCTGTCCCAGCTCCTGTTCCCCTCCTCTGCCACAGCCTTTGGGCTACAGTGCCACCAGCATGCCTATGGAATTCATGTCTGTCTTCCTCCCTAGAGTGTAAGCTCCATGAGTTCAGGGACTGTAACAATTTAGCTGTTTTTTTTCCCCCTGCCCGGCACCCAAGCAACAAGAAAGTGCTCATTAAATATTTGTTTTATGAACAAATAAATGAATGGACGATTGCCTGTAGAACTACATTGCTTTCGAGACAACTGGATGAATGGCAAAAAGATCAGAACAGTTGGAGAGCCATACCGCCCTGATATTTGTGATGGATGCATCTTTTATGAATCCCCAAGTCTCTGAAAAGAGAAATGTTTATATAGGCTTTCTCCAAAATTGCATTCCCTTGGAAGCCAAGTGACTCCCTCACACTAGTCTCAAAGTATGTGTAATTTAAATATGTACTTTAGCAAAAGGGCAAAGCAATGTCATGGGTCTTCATGGCAGGCTGGAAAAAAAATGAGGTCTCCATATGTCAGGCCCAGAGATGGCCAGAATCCAGTGGGGTTCGGCACGGGGCCCCACTACTCAGAGCATAATCCTCGGAACAGCAGCAGCGGCATCGGTAGCTGGTTAGAGAGGCCGAGTCTCAGGCCCTCCTCCGTCCTACATAGATAAAACCTACACGTCCACAAGAGCCTCGGACTCATAAGCACAGAGGGTGTCCAGAGAGCAAGCATTCCAAGCCACCAAGGCAGAAGCTGCAAGACTTCTTCTGGCCTGGCCTCCGATGTCACATGGTGTCACTCCCGCTACATTCTCTTGGTTACAGATGTGTCACGAAGGTCAGCCCAGGTTTAAGAGGAAGGAAATTAGATTCTACTTCTCAGTGGGAAAAGCGCCAAGAAATGTGTGGCTACAATGAATCCGCCACATGCCTTTCTCTCCCTGAGTCAGAAATTGGTGTCTGCAGAGATATTAACAGTCACACGATGCGGGTGCCTAACATTCAGAGGCGTATTAGCCGAGGTTATCTAGGGAAAGGGAACCAATGCGCTGTATGCCTATGAAATTCTTATCAGGAATCGGCTCCTATGACTACAGAAGCTAAAAAGTCCCAAGACGTGCTATTGGCCAGCTGGCGACATTAGGAGGGTCAATAGTCTGTTTCGGTCTGGGTCCAAAGACCTAAGAACTGAGAGCCGGTGGTAGAGTTCCCATCCAAAAGCTAGCAAGCCCAAGATGCAGGGGGAGTCAATGTTTCAGTTCAAGTACGAAGACGGGAAAAAGCACCAATGCCCAGTTCAAGTAGTCAGGCAGGAGGAGTTCACGCTTACTCAATCTTTTTGTTCTATTGAGGCCTTCAACCGATGAGGCAAGGCCCACGTTTGGGAGTGCAACCTGCTCTACTGTCTACTGATTCAAATGTCAGTTTCTTCCAGAAACACCCCCACAGACATGCTCGGAATAATGTTTGACCAAATATCTGTGCACTCCATGATTCAGTGAGTTTGACACATAAAATTAACCATCACAGGAGGTAAAAGGAGGCGAACTGAATTCCTGCTTCTCATATTTGGTCGAATCTTGAGCACATTTTTTGGGCTGAATCCATGTCATCTTTGAAATCAGGATGATACTTTTGTCAGGAGCTGATGAGAGAGTACTTTAAATGGGAAAGATTCTGATAACTCCTACGTAGTGTACAAATGTTGATTAGTGTGGCTATTGATAGTAATAATTATGACACTGATGGGCTAGGCTGTTACGAGTGCCTACTACCAGGCAATTTCTAAAGAAATTATCTTAAACTGAAAGAGTGGATTGGAGATTCAAGAGGCCTGGAGATTGAGGGGGGAGACGTTTCTGGGGATAGCGATTTTTCTATGGCTGTCCGGCCCTGCCAGAGATGCCCCGGATGCTGCTGGCAGCCACCAGTGTTTGGTTGGCGTGCCAAAGCCCTATACCAGATGGCAGGCATCTGGGTAGAGGAATCATCTCCCATGGGCCATGAAGGGGCTGGTAGCAGAACTACCAGACTCTCCCCACATGTTCGCTACTCCACTGAGGGTAGAGAATTTCCATGCCCTTTTATTACATTCCTTCCTCCCCGCTTGCCTCAGGGCTTAGAAGCAGGATCATCTTACTGGAGGTTGGTGGTCCTGGCCAGCTCTGGCTCATTGTCCGAGTCAGGGCGGTGTGGTAAGAGATTAGGAGTGCAGGCACTAGACTCAGTCAGCTGGGGCTGAAATCCTTGACTCTACCCTTACCGGCTGTGTGGCTTTGGTCAGTAACTAACCTCTCTGAGCCTCAGGGGTTTTTTTTTTTCCCCTGCAAACAAAGGATATGGATAGCGCCCAGTTCATAGGATTCTTGTGAACCTTAAATGACATAATCCACGTAATGCACTTAGTATAAGTTTTTTCCCAGGAGTCTCGGATCGCAAGTGCTAACAGATTGATGGGAACCCCCAACACTCCTTATAGACGTGATTGGATAAGTTCAAATCCTACCATGACCATAGTGTAAGCTCCACCTGGGATAATTACTACAGACAGAGTCGCTGTTCTTGGATTGGATGAAGAGTTTAGATTTGTTTCTCATAAGACGGGTGCCAGTACTAGTAATTCTGAGAGCTAGCCCCTATTGAGGGCTTGCGATATGCCAGGTGCTGGGCATAAAATAAGTTTTGACATGTTTAACCCTCATGACAGCCCCAGGAGATAGGAGCTATTATCACCCCCATTTGACAGATGGGAAAACTGAAGCAAAGAGAAATTGAATAACCCTCCCAGGAGTGCACAGCTAGAAAGAAGTGCATCTAGGGCTCAACTCCAACTTTCTGGTTCTTGAACCCCTAGTCTCTTCCCAAACATAAGACTTTTCTCCCCTCACTAATGGATAGATAAGAGTTGGATGCCATGTATCTTTGCCATGTAACAACTTCCCCAGTGCTGAGTGGCTTAAAACAATGATTTGTCATTTCTCTCAACCCAGTGGCTTGGCTGTAGCTGTTGGTCTGGCCTGAGCTCCTCATGCAGTGCACTCCGCGGGAGGGTTGGTTGAGGGTGGGGCCCCACAGGGACAGCTGGCACAGCCGAGCGGTCTCTTTCCAAATGGTTCTTCATCCTACATGGATGGGAGTGTCCGAGCACAGGGGTGGAAGCCTCCAGGCCTCTAGGGGCCTGGCTTGGGAAGCTGCACGGCATCACGTCTGCCACATTCTTTTGGCCAGTCAATCACAGAGTCAGCTCAGATTCAAGGGAAAGGTAAACAGATTCTCTTTCTTGAAGGGAGAAGTGACAACATCACACCGAAAGAAGTGCGCATACACTGGTAGGACTGTCTGCCATAAGTAGATAAAACCCAGACACTGGAGAACGTAGGACGCATCGCTGTTAGTGAGGACTCTTGAGTGTTGCACATGACAGAACTCCAGCTGAAACTGGCTTACCAAAGAGAAGGAAGGGAAAATTTATCAGGTGACTTTCCTTTTAAATCCATCAGCCTGGCCTAGTCACCAGTACTTGCTTTCTTGTCCCTTCCTTCTCTCAGCTGGAACTATCTCCATGTAGTGGTAGATCTGGCACTAGCAGAGCTTCATCCTTATATTCCCCCTAAAGAGAAGCTTTTCTTCCAGATTTTCCCAACAAACATCCCAAGATTGCACATCATGCATCCCTCACTGACGCCAGGAGGTTGGAGTACACCGATCGGCCACTCCTGGGCCATATGTCTGCGGGATGGGCTAAGCCCAGGGGTGTGCTGGTAAATGTCTAACGGTGGGCTCTGGGGTAGGGGGACAGAGATGTTCACTGATAGTATTCACCAAGTTCAGTGATATCAACAATCCCACCATGGCCAATTTCAGGCTGCTGTCATGATGCCCACTGAACACGGAGGAGGGAAGAGATAGCACAGTCAGAGCCAGGAGAAGTGGCCTCCGGCACACCATCACACAGCCCGGCCCAAATCTGAGAGGAGAGGAGGGTGGCATCCCACAGGGAAACCAGGAAATAGAAACGAAACAGACAAACACAATAGGTTCCCAACCCAGCTCCTTTCTTTTCTTTCCCCATGAATGTACAATATTTAAGGGACTATTATGCTGCCTGCTATTCTGGTTGTTTTTCATGACCCAACTCCAAAGGAGGGTTGGAGATAGTAGATGCTCAACATGATAAAATGTTGAAATGAAGCATTTGCTCAGCACCTTTTCAGGCTAAATCAGGTCTTTTTCAACATGATAAGTTACCAGCCTATTTGACCTTGTTCCTTCCCCAGACTCAGTGTAGATTGGTCATTGATTTTAAAATTCATAACTCAAGCAACAACGAATCTTTCTGAGTGCTTACTGTGCGCCAGCTGCTCTGCCTGAATTATCTCCCTGGGTCCTCAAACTAACCTTATGAAGTACTTGTGATACCTGTCCCCATTTAATGGATGCAGAAACTGAGGCACAGAGAGGAGAGGTAGCTTGCTTATGGTCGCACAGCTGGTCAGTGGCAGTGTTAGGAATGAGCCCGATGTGGTCAGTGTCTCCTCTCAGTGGGCTCAAACTTTTGCTTCCTGTTGCCTTCTCACTGGCCGAGGCTGGGGGGGCGGGTATCTCCACACTCTGAAAAAGCCCTCCAGCTAGTATTTTGTGAAGCTGAGGATCCCTTCATGTTGCGTCTGTGACATCAAGTCCCATGTTTGAATATGGGGTTTCATTAGAGAAAGAGAAGCCTTTTGAAAGAACAGGCTCTGGGCAGTTACTTCTGGGAGGGCAAGTCCCGTCTGGGACACCCGTGGGCACATCGTGGCTCAGGCTGCCTCCGCTGTCTGCAGGAATCTCTGGCCTATGGTTGGTGGGTATGGGAGGTCGGCTGGCCTCCACCTCGGGGGCGAAAACCTACCCCCAGCTCCTTTGGATCAGAAGCCCAGAATTAACCACCCGTTAGCCACAGGTCCCGGGAAGACCCAGGTCTCCCTTAGAACCTCCTGGACCATTTATTGGACCACCACTCATGAGACAGTCAGAGGAGAGCAGCAGCGAAAGCACCCTGAGGTCTGGAGGGAGGGCAGCTTAAATGACTACGGTATGCGCAGGATTACATGAGTATTAGGCTGGGTTGGGAGGTCTCTTTCAGGCTGGAAATGATGACGTGTGGGCCTGGGAGTTGGGATTTTTAGGACCTGAACCTTTAGCGTTTCTGGGGCCAGAGAGAAAGAGACCCAAGACGAGAAGTGGCCAGAGGCAGTTAGCAGCTGACCTTGGCTGATTTGCTCCAGCTGTGTCGGGGCTGCCCCTCAGTCTGTCGGCAGCGATCACGGGGGGCCCCCGGGCAGCCCATTCCCAAGCTGGAGGCAGGCAGTAGGTAAAAGAGGGTAAGAAGGAAAACGATGATGAGGACCTTGTCTCCAGAAGACAGGAAGCAGGGCACGAGGAAAGGAAAGACGCCTGCCCTTGGGCATGGCATCTCCAGGGGGGCCCTCATGCTCAGAGACATTGCTGCTCAGTGGAGGGAGAGGGGGAAGCCGTTTTGGAGGAAGGGAGCCTCTGTGCTATTCAAAGGGCATCCTTAGCCATCTGGAGAGGAAGGCCAAAAGCATCGGAATGGCCTGTGGAAAAGTGGATGTGGAAGGTTCTGAGAAGGATGTCGGGGGGCAGAGGACAGAACCGAGGGCAGGTACGTGGGGGTGAGGCAGTGCTGACGCCGGATGAAGGCTGCGCCACGCCTGGGGCACTCCGGAGTGTGGAAGGTGGCGATCGTGTGGACAATAATGAGAGTCCAGGCTCTGTGTCCCAGCAGCCTGCAGAGGAAGCTCCGTGTCTCCAAGGCGAGCCCATCGTAGCCAGGCAAGCCAGGCAACCGGCGGAATGTCCGCAAGCCACTCTCGGACGGAGGCACTGTCCAAGCTTCTGCCGTCTAGGAAGGCTCTAAGGTACACACTCCACTGCTCTCCCTCCGCCCAGACAATGTTGTTCTCCTCCTGGAACAGCGAGCCTCCAGCTGGGGAATGGGGAGTGATGTAAAAAAAAAATAAACCATTCCGAGAGATAAATCTTGTAATACTAACTGCTGAACAGCTGGCCCTTTAAAGCATAGAACAGCCATTTAGCCATTAATCCATCCCTTTAAAATACAGAACCATCTCACCCTGAACACACACGCATATACACGCACGCGTGCGCACACAAGCATACACTAGTCCGCAAGCACACGTGCGTACACACGCAGGCACACAAAGGGTAGCGTAACATCACCTGGTGCAGCCCCAGCAGCTGTCGCCCCTGTACTTTTCCCGTTCCCACACAGAGCCCCGGCAACGGGAACCAGGGGAGGGGAAGGAGGCAGAAGCAGTGAATTCTAAGCGGCCTTTCACCAAATTCCTGCCTGTGTGCTCCCTGTGATTCTGGATGCTGACATGGGACCGTCTGGTGCCCTTCCCAGATCCCCCTGCCTTGCCTGGGCTTCCGGCTCTCCTGGGAACAGTCTGCAGGGGTGGCTGTCACCACTGGGCCCCGTAACCCACCAGACACTCACCAGATCTGCCTCCCAGGCCCAACTCTGCTGTTTCTGTTCTATTCCCAGTGGCCACCGTGAGGGATCTATACCACATGCCGTCCTGATTGTGCCTGGTTGCTGTAGGACTTCGACAAGGCACTGCTATTTGTCCTCTCCATTTGCCACAAAGAAACTCCTTATACCTGTGGTTTGTGACCTTCCTGAGAGGCAAAGAAAGAAAATTAAGCCCGATCACACATGCACACGCACACATGCACATGCACACACATGGTTGTGACCGACAAGTTCAGAAAAGAGCATGCGTGTGTGTGTGTGTGTGTGTGTGTGAGAGAGAGAGAGAGAGGGAGAAAGAGAAGGAGAAGGGGGGGCATCAGCTCAGTAACTGTTTGGGATGGGGTGCATTGGCTAGCTGTCAGGTATAAGAAAATTAAAGCCATTAGCTCTTTTCGATTTTTTTTGTTTTGTTTTGTTTTGTCACGTCAACAACATGGGCAAGCTCAATGCTCAAGGAGCACGTTTGGGGGAGTTGTGAGTGCTCCACGAAACCTGCAGAGCTCTGCCGAGGGAGACTGCCTGGAATTCTCTGCTGCCTGCCCTTTCAGTGGGTAATAATAACGGGAGAATTAGCGAGCAGACAGATGCTGCGTGCACTGGTGCACGGCGCGCAGCGTTGTATAATAATGAATATATTCACAGCGGCTGTTTCAACGGTCGTTTCTTAAAATGATAAAGTTAATTTTGCTGGGCCCTCCTTTATTTTTTAAACCTGAGCATCACAAAAGGTGGAAGCTGACATCATTCCTTTTATTCACAACGGTTTTATATGACATTTGGAAATACAAACAACAAGGACAAAAACAACTGTGTTCTTCAGGGAGCTCAGACATGCACAGAGCCTGGCCTGTTCCCCAGGCTTCTGGATGTCCAGTGACTGGCTGACAGTCAGATGGGTAGACGGGGCCCTTGGGTGAGGGATGCTCTAATTTTTTTTATTGTTTCAATGTTTATTTACTTTTTGAGAGAGATTACAAGCCAGGGAGGGACAGAGAGAGGGAGACACAGAATCCGAAGCAGGCTCCAGGCTCCGAGCTGTCAGCACCGAGCCCGATGTGGAGCTCGAACCCATGAGCTGTGAGATCATGCCCTGAGCCCAGGTCGGATGCCCAACCAACTGAGCCACCCAGGTGCCCCAGTGGAGTGCTATTATTGTTATTTACTAAAAATCTGAGTCGGGTTTTATACGTTTTGTGGCGTGGTCACCATAAGAGGCTACCTCAGTAGTAGTCATCACGGCCGTAACGGTCCACTGGGTGCTCACTATGTACGTGTCAGGACACTAGATTCTTCTCAGATATTTTAAATCCTCACCTAAACCCTGCCAGACAGGTCTTAGTTTGACCATATGAAAGTGCCATTTCAGTAGCTCAGAATATCAAACAGAGGCTGTTTCATGTGATTCAAATTAACGTTCATTCTCCATTTCATAAATAAATGGTGTCGGAGATGTTAGGTAAATGCCAAAAGGCCACGCAGCCAGTAAAGGGCAGATCTGGGGTTTATACCCAGGCCTGCTGAGCCCAAGGATTCTTCTGTACCTCAAGCTCCATGCAGCTTGGATCCATGGGCATTATTATCTCCAATTACATCCAAGGACATCGTGGCTTAAAAAAATAAAACGCCTGGGATATACACCCAGGAAGAGGCAAGGCATAGCTCAAACCCTGTGTCTTATGGGAACCCATTAATCTTTCCCATTTTATACTGAAAACCCAAGAATAGGATAAGCTCCAAGCAGAATTGCAGTGACGGATGAGTTGGCACCTTTCCACTTGGCAATCATGGACCCGTGACGTGCCTCCCGCACCTAGTCCCCACATCTCCCCCGCACACCCCCTACTTCCATCCTTGCCCGGGGGCCTATCCTGACTTCCTCTACCCCATTTTGCTCATAACGCCTTCACTCCAAAAGCCCCACTCATTCCTGAACCCTCAAATACTTGCCACCCTGGAATGGTGCCATCTTAATAGGAGAAGCTGGGGACACTGTCTTATTCCAGTCCCCCCAGAAGCAGAACCTGAGATGAAAATTTGATGCACGTAGCCTATTTGAAAAATAATCCCCGGAAGCTCCGATAAAGGAATGAAGCGGTGATACAGGGGAAGACAGGACACCAGTACAAGATATGTTATCAAGCAGGTAGCCTCAGTGGACTCTCCACTGAAACTCAGTCCTCCTGGGGACCCCTGCGGGACAGTGAAGAGTATGCCCCCAGAGTTATCCCAGCCCAGAGGTAAGGAAGCTGGTGGTACTTATCCACCAGTGTATTTATTGGTTGAGGGCTGCTTCCCAAAGGGTAAACTCCAGATTGCCTTCTGTGAGCCCTCAACGTGCTCCCATGAATAGAATCCTTAACAGGTGTTCATTGTGAACACCCACAGGATATAGGAGTGGGTGTCAAGGGCATGAGGGCAGGGGTATCAACAATATCTGCTGTAGGCACCTGAACATCCTCTGAACTTAAAAGAATGGCCCTGTGACCGTTCAACCCCAGGACACCTCTAAGCTCAGGGACAGGCAGTTGGATTGGGACATCCTGAGACCTGAACCCCAGTGCCATTCATCTGGCACCAAAAAAAAAAAAAAAAAAAAAAAGATAGAAAAGAAAAGAAAAAGAAAGGAATAAAGAAAGAAAGAAAGAAAAAGTCTCCTAGTCCCAAAGTGAGCTGTAACTGAGGTAGGACTTCCAGAATGTCTCTCTCCTTTTTCCAGAGCCCCCTAGCCACAAATGTGTGACTTCTCTGTAATCCATCTTCTCTCTGCTTTGTGAGTACTTGTAGAAGCCATGAGTTTTCAGCCCGTGGTTTCTATTGAGGTCACCTTCACCCCCGTAAAATGGGTGATTCTTTGGGGAGCCGGGGAGAAGACACCTTGCAACTTTCAGAAGTTGATTGGTGATGGAATTTTTTCTCCCTCTTCCCGTCTTTAATGTGGCTCTAATTCTGACTTCATTGCAGAGCCGTGAAATCAAATTAGGAAATGGGAGGAGACGAGCAACCCCTTCAAGCACAATCAACTTCTGATGGCTTCCCCAAAGCTCTAATGAATCTGCGTAGACCTCCAGTAATAGAAGGTTGATTTTTGCAGCACTTTGTTTTTCTCGCTTACGAGAAAACAAGTTAAAGCATAGGTATGCAGGCAGTTAGTCCAACAAGGTGTCAGAGAGCCTTGGCCTTTTACCGCTGAGTGGGGAAGACTTGGGGGAGGCCCAAGGAGGTCGATCAGAAGGGAAGCAGCAGAAGCAGCAGCAGTGGCAACAGCATCCAGCCACAGTGGTGGGTCTATAGAAAACCTGATCCCTGACCTTGAATGGCTGGCAGCCTGTTTGCCCAGAGCCTTGCTACCAAAAGTGTGAAACAGAAGCACCAGCATCACCAGAGGGCTTGTTAGAAATGCAGACTCTCAGCCGCCCCCCCCCACCGTGACTTACTGAATCAGAATCTGAGTTTTAACAAGATTCCCAGAGGATTTGTATGCGCAATGAAGTTTGAGAAGAGCTGGCCCAAAAGATTCCAGGTGTGTGATCATGTCACATGTTGTGCCCAGAACTCCATCCTGATCTGCTCTTAACTTCCTGGGTTCAGCTCTCATACTCTCTGCCGTCCCTGGGAACCCTACCCTTTAGTCGCATGATGACATCGTGTCCTTCCATCCATCCTTATGCTGCTTCTCCCATCAGCAATGCCCTACCCTGCTTCTCTGCCCATCAAGAATCCTCCTCATCCTTGGGGCACCTTGGGGGCTCAGTCGGTTAAGCGTCCGACTTAAGCTCAGTTTATGATCTCATGGTTCGTGGGTTCGAGCCCCACGTTGGGCTCTGTGCTGCCAGCTAGCTCAGAGCCTGGAGCCTATTAGCTCAGAGCCTGGAGATTTTGTGTCTCCCTCTCTCTCTGACCCTCCCCTGCTCATGGTGTCTCTCTCTCAGAAATAAATTTTTTAAAAAAAATTAAAAAAAAAAAAAAGAATCCCCCTCATCCTCATGCCCAGGTGTCTCCTCAGTGACGCCTGACCGGATGCCCCAATCAGAATGTGTCATTGCTATTTGTTTGCTGCTGCCTGTCTTTATTATTGTTAGATGTTTGCATACAGCATAGTGGTCAGAAGGATGCGCTTGAGAGCCTGGTGTTCCTGAGTCTGAATGCCAGTTCTACCAGTTTTGATCTGTGCATGCGTATTAGGTCACTGTTTTTAATTCTGACACCCTCCTTCTATTAGAATACAAATCCACAGCCTTTCCTACGTGACTTTACAGTTTCTTTCACTTGGTTGGGCACAAAATACTTCCTTATCCATCGATGTTAGCCCTGGCCATGTGACTTGAATTGGTTAATGGATTATGGGTGAAAGTGACAGTGTATGAGCAAGTCTAGGCCTTCGAAGGTGTTGAGTGGCATCATGTGTTTCTAATTGTCCCTCTGTGCTTCTCCCACCACCATGAGCAGAACATACCCCAGTTTAGCTGTTGGGTCCAAAGAGGAGGCAATACATGCAGAACAGACTTGAACTCACCCGCAGCCAAGCCAAGATAACCCACATCTTGAAGAAGAACTTCATAGCAGATCCATAGGCCCATGCTCAATTTAAAAATAAGGCTTCTTGGGGCGCCTGGGTAGCTTAGTCGGTTAAGCGTCCGACTTTCGCTTAGGTCATGATCTCGCGGTTCGTGGGTTCAAGCCCCGCGTCAGGCTCTGTGCTGACTGCCAGCTCAGAGCCTGGAGCCTGTTTCAGTCTGTGACTCCCTCTCTCTGACCCTCCCCTGCTCATGCTGTCTCTCTCTCTCTCTTAGAAATAAATAAAACATTAAAAAAATTTTTTAAAAAAATAAATGAAAATAAAAATAAGGCTTCTTATGCTATGCCACTGAGTTTTGTGGAGGTTGGCTGAACGCCATTATTTGTGGCAGTAGGGAACTGATACAGTATGCATCTCTAAACATTGGTTTTCCCATCTGTATCATGGGCATGTAAATATCTACCTCGTGTTATTGCAGCGATGATTAAAATGGGATAATGTGCATAAATGGAGTTCACAGTAGTGCTTGATAAATGGTAAGTAACTTATTTTATAGCATTATTATTATGTCTTCCCCGTAGACTGGACACCTTTTTAAGTAGGGTCTTTGTCTTGTCCATCTTTTTCTCTTCCCCAGTGCCTACTGAGCTCCTAGAAGGCACTCGTTCAGTGAACAGAACCAAGCATTAGTATCAGAAGTTACTCTTTTCCTTGGGCAGTTCTTGTCCTGTAAATCCTTACTCAGCCTACAGTGATGAGCCCAGGCTTGTCACAGCACAGATGAAAGCTTGAGAATTGAGGGTCTTCTGTTCAAAGCAATGGTTATAGTAGGCCTTGGGGTGCTTCATTGAGTTTTGTGTGTAGTTAAGGAATCTAATAGTGTTTTGATTTGTTTCTCAATTAGAACTGCTACACTTAGAATTTCATGGAAAAGAAGCGTTTCGTCTTCAAAGGAAGTTGTGAAGAATATGGAAACACCTAACCCCTTTGCTTTCCAACTTCCAGTGTGAGCCTTAAGTAATTCTTCCTCCAGTTTAGAGTTTAACCTCTGAAAAGCTGGCTATGGAGGTGGGAGGGAGGGATGGCTGGGGCAGGGCCTGGTGGCATCTGTCTCTTTAAGAAACAGAAATGAAATCTAATTAGCATAGACTGGCTGCAATTAACATATAAGTCCCAGTTCTGGGAGTTGGAGGAAGGGAAAAGGATAGAGCTAAAACTTAATGGGGTTTTGTTAGACAAAATTAGCTTCCACAGAACAGCCATAAAAATATCTAAATTATGAGAGCCTCTTGCCATTTGCCATTAACACGAGGGGACATGCTAATATTTAGTGGCGCCATGTCCTGGAAATTAACTGCACTGAAGGAAGCCCCAGGGGCATCCCCATGAGCAGTAAGGGCATGTCCACCGACTTGATTGTTACCAAAGCGCTTGACTAAATGTTTTACAGAAACTTAAACTCTATAGAGCACATGTGTCTCAGCCAGCCCTTTTGGAAATGGTTCCGGAACCGTAGGAGGACACCTCCATGGGTCATACATAGAAGGCTGAAGTCTCCTTGTACAGTCTTTGGGTTTGGGTGCTATTTTCCTCAAAATAAGACATTCATAAGGTTGATTTGTGGACATTTGAAGAAACCTCCAGTCGTTCCTCTCTCCATCCTTATGCCCTCCAAGAAAATCAACCCATCTGCTTTTTGTGTAGTACCGACTCAACTGGTGTGAGTTTCACTATAGACTCCTCCATGGTCTTACTTGTTACCTTCCCTTAAGGGAAAGGGTTAAACCATTCTCCTCTACTTTCTTCTCCTAAAAGCCAACAATGATTCCCTAAACTTACGAAGAATTTTCTTCATGGTCCTCAGTCTCTTTGACCCGCATTTCACTAGACACAGTTGAGCCTTGATTTCCATGTCACTTTTCTCTGCCCTTTCTCTGTTAGTGGGTCCCCTTTCTCCTTTCACATCTATAGGCACTGCCCATGCCTCTTGGCCTCTGCCCTAGGGTCTCCTCCCCCTATTCTCTTTGAAGATGAATTAGTCATTATTTGCCAGTGTTCACCTTCACTTAGAGGCATGGCACTCACATCTGAACCCTAGGCCTAACTCTTAGCCCCATGTTTCAAACTTCCATCAGGACATCTGCATTTAGAGTTCTTCACTTTCTGTGCTAGTTCAGCCTGCTTACTCATCTGTCTTAGAGAGGTGCTCATTCTTTCCTCCCTACCCCTCATCTGCCTCTTTACGGCTCCGGAGAATACAACCTCTATATGTAATCCCTGTGATCTTCCCCCACAGCTGATTGGTAAAGATCCACGAACATCTGACCCAGGAGCCAATCTGTTGGGTGGCCTATGGCCTGTCAGATCCTCATTCTCAAGAATTTGAACTCTGCAGAGGACAAGAGCATCCTAAAATGGCACACTAGGATGAAAACCCATAAAATATTGCTCCCAAGGCCTCCCAGCTTGACCCCTGTCTTGCGCTTTCTAAGGCAAGGGCACCCAGCTTTCCCCGGCATGCTGCAGGACACCCTGATTCCGACTCTTCCAGAAAATCACAATTTTAAGTGAGTCTGACAAAGTGTTTTGTACCGACGAAATTTCTAACTGAATCACACTCCATTTGCCTGCCCATCCCAACTTTCCTTTCTGTATCTTTGACATCATAGTCTTCTCAGGCTTCAAAAGGATATACTTGGAAACCATTCTTTCCTACTCTGAAGCTTATCTGTCTTAAGGTCCTGCCATTCCTTCCTCTGAAATGCCCCCCTGAGATGTTAGGTCCATTTACGCAAGCCCAGATCCCCAGCAAGCTGGGCTTCCCCACTCTAAGCTCCGCCCCTCCAATCTAGCATCCGCCTGCTTACACTACAGCTCTTTATAAAGTACCCCGCTGCCAGAGAACCTCCCAGGACTCTTGATTGTCTTTTGTTCCTTTTCATGTTCAGGACCTTCCTTGATCTTGACCGCCCAATTTGCCTTTGGCTCTTTTAGATCATACCATCCTACCTAAAAAACCTAGCTATTCCCCAACATATCATCTGTAGTCATAGAAAAAAACCACCCCTAAATTCTATGGTTTAAAATAGTTCCCATGTTGTTTAGCTGTCAGTTTTGTGCATTGGCCAAGTATGGCTACTTTGGCGTGCTTGGTTATGCACCTGCGATTACGGTGCCCCGGACGATCAACAGTGATCTCCCTCGGATGTTTTGTGGTTGGCCGGCCATTGGCCAGAGGGGCCCAGTGTTCTCCTCCCTCTCCAGCAGGTTGGTTCGGGCTCATCCACAGGATGGTCTCACGGTTCCAAGTGCAGCAAAGGGGACGAGCCCCAAAGTGGAAGTCATTTTCGAGCCTCTGCCTGTGTCTCCTCTGTTAATGTCCTCTTGGCTAATGCCAGTCATGTAGACAACCCAGATTCAAGGAGTAGGGAAACAGACCCCATATCTTGAGGGGAGGAGCTGCAATGTCACATTGCAAGGAAGTGAATGCAGAGAGGCGAATAATTGTAAGCATTTTTATAATCTACCACACTCAGCATGAAGTGGGAGTGGATCTCATTAGTATTCTCTTCTTGTCTGTTCTGTCATGGGAATATCCTCACTCTCAGCTCTTTTCCCTTAATTCAGATTTTTTTTTCCCCAAATGTTAGGGACAACTTCCCTCCTCTTTGAACTTTGCTCAAAGAATCCCCAAATAACCAGCCCTCTGTCATTTCTGATGTCCGCCCCCCTCCCTTCCTTTTTGCCATTTTCTGATCAGATCTTGACCTCATGTCTGTCTTCTGGATTGGAATGCCAATGGCCCACGTGATGCTCTTTGTATTTTTATTTGTGAAATATGTATTTATGCTTTTCATATGTCTTTACTTCCATGCCTAGTATGGTGCTGAACATCTAGGAGGTGCCCATTAATACCTGTTGGTTATTCGCTCTCAAGAAATGACTCAGAATTCTGAAAGCCATTTTTCTCTTAAATGCATTTAGGTTTCAAAAAATTAAATAAATATATGCCCTCAGCACCCCTAAGGCAGTAGGGAAAGCTCAGATGGTATAATAATTTCAGCTTCCTGACTAGGTGAGAATCACAGCTGCAACTGAAATATTTCTCCTAACCCTGGGCTCAGTGAACCCTCATGGGCTCCTTCAGAGAGCTTTTGTCCCAACCCTCTGGCCACATGGGCCACTCTTCAAGGCCCTTAGCTGTCACTCTCTAGGCTCAATGCCGTATTCCATGGCTGGCAATCAGTGTCCCACACTTGTGACGTGCCTTTTGAGAGAATCCCATGAAAAGCACCAATCTTCCCGGCCTTGGCAAGGACGGTTCTGAGGACCACGGTCTGGAAGCACCCTTGCCCTGCTGGCTGTGATTTTCTCTGGCCCCCTGCTCAGATGGCTCGCGTCTGCCACCAGAGGTGCTGCACGGGCAGGCTGGTGTAAACCCACTCCTGCCTGATGAGAGCCTCCTCTCCGGTCAGGACGCTCATTGCCTGGATTCTCCTTGCCTTCCCAGACGTGTTTATCCAGGGCCCTGTTCTCCCAATTTGTTCGGTACTGGAGCGTGTTTGTCTCTCAGGTCGCACATCAGACCAATTCTCAGAAATAGCTTCTGAAACCCGATAGGTGTCCCTTCTCCCGTTTCCCTTTCCGGGAACGTGAAAAGGAATCCAGGAAGCCCGAGTCATATTTAGCCCCTGATTCTGTTTATACCACTCTCAAAACTAAGGCCAGTCACCGACCACCAAAACAAGGCTTAACTTCAAGACCACTGGGGCCATATGGAGTTGAGGGTCAAGATCAAGGATGCTCTGCTGTTTGTGTTCCTGACACTGGTTTTTTATACTGACAGCTCTTGATATAAGTATGTGCCTCTGGAAACATGGAGAAGAGAGGATAAAGAAAGTGTATGTGTGTGTGTGTGCGCGCGCACACGCATGTGCACTCATACGTGTGTGCACACGCTCATATGTGTGTGTGTGTGTGTGTGTGTGTGTAAAGAACAGCAGGTTTCCCAGCCTAACAAATTTTTCGGCAGTGGGACAAGATTTGCATGCCCTTCTGTGTCGCAGAGACTCGGTATGTTTGCAGCACGTCGTTGGGGTGCCTGTGTCTCAAATCACTGGCTGTGTGCAGCCTTGATGAGGCGCCCGATTTACATATTCTCAATTTAATCTAAAGTAGGTACTAATTGATTACTGTTGAATGTCTGCACGCTCTGATTATCTGTTCAGATCCTGAGGGGGGAGGGCGGGGGAATAGCAAGGGATCTTTCTTCTATGAGTAGGATTTTGTTTGCTCTGATCCAGGGAGCATTTATTTGCTCGACCCAGAGGTCCAGCCGCTCCCACCTCGAGCCTCTCCACACCTTGACCCCCAGTTGCTGAAAATAAATACCGCTGTCTCCAGCACTGGTTCTTTTTATGTTGTAGGATAAACTCTTCTCTGTTCAGTTGCTTGGCGTTTATCAAACAAATATTTTGGAAATGCTTCCCAAGTATATGTTATTGTCATCTCTGTAAAGGCAGGACCCTTTAGGGCCTGAGAGTATGGGTGCTAGAGCCAGATGGCTGGGTTTAATCCATGCTCTGTTGTTTCCCAGCTGTGTGACTCTGGGCAAGTTGCTTAACTTCTCTGAGCATCGGTTTAGCTGCCTACAAAAAGGGATTAATAGTGGCCCCCACTTCACAGGGTCCTCATGAAGATGAAACAAGTTTGCACATGTAAAGCACCCAACAGAGCATCGACCCATTATGCGATGCTGTTTTTTCACAGTTGTGTGGAAAGTTTGCTGGGGACAGTAGGCAATGATCTTGATTAAAGCCCCCTTGGGAAATTTTAGGGTCTTCATTCATCCTGGCCTTACCTCGCCTGCCCGTCATCTCGACAATGACAGGGAACATGTATAAGAAGGTGTGGATCTTGGGGCGCCTGCGTGGCTCCGTTGGTTAAGCATCAAACTTTTGGTCTCGGCTCAGGTCATGATCTAGCGGTTTGTGCGTTTGAGCCCCGCGTCAGGCGCTGCGCTGACAGAGCAGAGCCTGCTTGAGATTCTCTCTCTTTCCTTCTCTCTCTCCCCCTCCCCCACTGGTGCTCTCAGTCTCTCAAAATAATAAACTTTGAAAATTAGCAAGAAAAAGAAAGCATGGATCTTGCTACAGCAGTATGTTAGCCAAGGGCCTTCTGGAAAGGCTTTTCTTGTCAGCTGGAGGTAAGGAGTAGGAAGGAGGAAGAGGAGACCTGTCTGATGTTTTCTCCTTTTATTGATGTGTCTGTCACAAACATGCCGAAGAGGTGCACGAGCGGCCAGCGCATGGTGTGGTGAGTCACGGAACAAACCCACAAGCAGGCAGCACCCAGATCGAGAAACAGATCCTGACCAGTCCCCAGAGGCCCCCCTCCCGCCCCGTGCTCCCTTCTCACTCTTCTCCCTCAACAGGAGACCAGAGTCCTCACTCCAGTCCTGCCTTCAGGTTTCCCAGCTGGCCAAGACAAACTCGGGGGGCAGGGCGAAGAGGCGTGACCGGTCAGGTGTGACGGGAAATGTCTGGGCCACCATGCTACCAGTCCAGCCCGTGATGTTCACGTGGCTCCCATTAGCACTGCTCTGACTCTTTCAAACGGAAAGCCGTTCCTGGCTGCTTCAGCCCAGCGCCGGCATCAGGCCGAGCAGGGCAGCCTTTCTGTTGAACTGAGCTGGCCGCGTCCAGAGATGTGTCCCCAGCCTGTCCAGTAAAGGGCCAAGAATTCCCATCCTTGACTGTCTTGCCTGCCTCCTGGGGTCACTTATGATGATAAGCACACAAGCAGCAGAAGGCCCCCTGATACCTTGACAGGCTGACGACTGGGCAGGCAGTAGCAGAATGAGTGTAGTTAGCCCTCTCGGAATTTCCTTCTCTCACCCAGAAAGTTGAGGGTTAAGAGAACAGCAAACAGGAGAGATTTGACAAGGGCCATCCAGGATATCACAGCGGGGAATTCGGATCCATCAGGATGGCGTTGCCATGAAAGAGCGGAGGGAAAACAACAGAGAACTTGTTCCAGAACTTGTTCCTGTTGCCGCGTAGCAAACCTCTCCAAATTTAGCGAAGTGAAACAACAACCATTTTATATGTTCTCGAAGGCTCTGAGTCAGAAATTCAGACAGGGCCCCACAGGGGTGGCTTGTCTCTGCCTTAGCTGGGAAAACGTGAAGCAGAGTCTAGGATCATCTAGAAGCTTCTCCACGACGTTTCTGACACGTGGGTTAGGAGGATGCGAAGGCCGGGCTCAGCTGGGACTGTCATCAGGTCACCCACAGGCAGCCTGCATCTGTGGCCCGGGCTTTTCATTGGTAGATGCTGAGTTTCAAGAAGGAACATCCCAAAAAGAGATGCCTAGAGAACAGGGTTCCCAAGAGCCCCAGACAGAAACTACGTGGCTCCTTCTGACCTGGCTCAGAAGTCCCATGGCATCATTGCTGCTGCACTCTGTGGTTACGGGTGAGACACCAAGGCTGGCTGACGCTCAACGGGAGGGGAACTGGACTCGGTCTCCTGCTGGGGGAATGGCGGGTCCCACTGTACTTAATAGCTGGGACTCCGGGGACCCACCCGGTTTCATTTCCTGGCCCTGGCGCATGCTAGCTGTGCAACCTCGAGCATTTCTTAACCACTCTGTGCCTTGTCTTCCACGTGAGAGAAATCGGAATCATAATTCAGTTCTCATAGGGTTATTCGGAGAATTCGTGGTGTGATGTGCGCACGGTGTTAGTAGGATGCCTGACACACTGTAAGTGCCCAAGTCACCTTACCTGAGGCCTGCAGGGCCGACTGCTCACGTCACTTCATAGCCTCACCTATGACACATCTCCTTGGGCCCGTCTTCGGTGAGAAGGTGAGCCACACAGTTCCCACCCCCGGCCGCATACCAGTCCAGGGCCCACTCGCAGTTACCAGGGACGACAGAGACTAAGCACTAGGGTGCGTCACTTCACGGTTTCCAAAGCACTGCCATGCCCATCCTTCGTTTAGTCCTCCAGGCAAGTCAGCGGGGCACACAAGACCCTCATTTTACAACGTGTGACTTACCCAAGGTTACCTTAACTAGTAAACCATAGAACAAGACCACAGTCCCAGGATTGCCCTCTAAAAAGCCCTTGCTCCTCTTGAATGATCTCAAGGTCATTGCTAAGTTCGGAAAGGGAAAATACAATTGAGTTAGGATGTAATTCATTTGAAAAGTGCTCTGAAGTCTTACTGGAAATGGGGAGAAAGGAATGGGGGTCAAATTTCCAATGGCCGTGCAGTGGCGTAGCCAGGGCAGGAAGGTGAGTGCCACCCACCAGAGGGGACCTAACCCTACCACCCTCCTCCATAGCGCTCAAAGGCATTCCTGTAAAACGCCCCATAGTGCTTTTCAAAATTCACAGCGAATCACTCAGCCAAACAGCACCTTTTGCTCTGAGGGTTCGGAATTCCCTAATCACCCCCGCTCCTTAAAAGCAAAAACCTAACGGTACCCTCTTCCCCCTGTGCCTTCCTTCAGATCTCAGTCCACCCATATCAACATCAAACGCACGAGTGCTGGGAAGGCATTGTAAATCCTGCCTTTCTGGGGTTTTCCATTTATGTGACAGGAGGAAGGATGGCGCTTTCATCTACTTTTGGAAACAAACCAAAACACCCATAAATATTCAAGCTTATAATATTGACTTAAAGCTCAGTTAGAGCCCAGGCTGCAGTCAGCTCCTGATTATCCATGTGTGACTTATCCACAGATAATTTTAAAACTCAAAATTACTTCCTCCGAACTTGCGGTGCACCCTGGGCCCCCTCTGCGGGCGTCAGCGCAGGGGCGCCGGGAGATGAGGTGGAACTGTGGCGGGCTGAGGGCCTGGTCACCCTGCTGCTGCTTTGGACACAACTCCTGATCAGCTGCGTGACCTTGAGCACGTCTTTACCTCCTGGGACCTCCTAGGTTTTTCAGCTGTAAAATGAAGAAACTTGGCTTCGTGCTTTTTAATATCCTCTTGCTCTAAAATCCCACGGGGTAGCAAAGTCGTCAAACAAAACGACAGGTAAGTTGGCTGCAAAGGTACAGCATTGAAACCAGTAGTCCAGACGACCCAAATTCCCGATGAGATGGTGTTGGCCTCAGAATTGGTGAGTGACAGACCCAAGCCAAGCTCCTGAAACTCCAATGATTATTTCATCAGTTCCAAGGCCACAGATGCAAGATCTTTGTGTTTTCCAAATTATCATTCTCCTCAATGAGCACAGATAGTCAAAGATTCGGCTCTGGTCATGGAAAAGACTATTCTTATTTTTTTCACAGCCTCAGCTTTCCCGTCTGATGGAGCCGCCAGAGCTATGTGTCTGTAGGAGTCAAGGCCACTGCCCACTGCCCTGCCCCAAAAAGGTCCAGTGTGGGAGACCAGCAGGATTCTCTTCTCGTCCCCTCCTCCCTCTCCACCCCCCTCCATTCCTGGGGACCCAAAAGGTCCTCTCTGTCTTTCAAGGGAGAAATCTCTGGAGTCTTCTTACTCCCTGCCTCCAGCTTGGCCCCCAGACCCAGGCTTTCATTACAGGAGGAAGGAAGAGTGGTGGAGTGAGATCGGGAAGGGGCTTCCAAGCAGGGTTCCCATCTCCAGGGCCCCTGACCAAACGTGACTCCAGTGCACGAACATGGTTTTCATAAAGTATCACAGCTGCTATTAAAGGAAGATGTACAGGATCAAGTGGGGGCAGGGATGGGAGAGGACACAGAGGAGGAAGTATCAGCTTCATCCAGGGGAGGAGTTATCAAGAGACATTGCCTGGAGAAGGTGGCACTTGGTCCTTGAGCAGAAGCAGCAACATTGTGATGAGTGGTCGGTTCCCCAGAATCATAGCAGGGTTGGTTCTGTGGCTCAGTGTGATCAAGAGTTAAGTGGCCCTGGGGAGGGGGGGGGGTTTGGCCTGCAAGCACGAGGACTCCTTGTATCATTTCTGCGGGACAAGGCACGGTATGCTTTAAACAACTCGTAAACCATCTTTAGAACTCAGAGCCGTCATTAGAAGCATACCGTGGCTTTGTGCAGGAAGAGACCATTGGGTCCCTGACCAAGACGTGGTATAACATTGTGAAACCATGATGCAGTTGTGCTGGATGCTTTGAGGTCTCAACAAGTGCTTTCCTGTTTGGGACCCACGTCTATTCTCCAGCTGGCTGCAGTTTGCTCGGGGTGAGCACCAGATGAAAGAGCTTACTTGGTGGACGTTTTGTAACCCAGGAGAAATGTGAGAAGGGCAACTCCCCGTGGCCTCTTTGTGGGTTTGTTTCTACTCCCTCAGGTGGCTGAGTCACATCTACATGGGAAGCAGCCACACCCTGTCTTATTCAAGAAGCCCAGAGCCCCGGGATCTTGGGCATATGCGCAGGAACAGATGTATGAAGGTCCAGCACCTTGTTTTGGACTGGGTTTTAACTAGCTATTGGTTTTGGTGTTTGGGAACTCATGATTTACATCAATATACAGCCTTGTACAACTTCGTAGAACCATACACGGCAAGCTCCTGTTAGGCTGTTTTGAGTTTCAAGAAGCAACCACTTGAGTAAAGTTACCTCAAGATTACTTCAGCAGGATAAGGACACTTGTGACCAGGAAGTGCTAGGTGGCTAGACCTTGGGAAGCATGAAGAGTTGACAAAGGCACTAAAACTAGTGAATACGTAACCCCTAGAAACGGGTTTGTGGGCTCAACACACTCCCACCTTGGTCCCACTCCTCTCTCTCTATGGACTTTCTTGTCATCTCCTAGCCTCCACCATACAGCTTCTGCTTGCTCATGTTCCCTTTTCCCTCATCATGTTGACTTGTGTGGAACCCATCTTGTCCTATGTGACTTCTCTGTGCATGACGACCCTTCAGCGTTACTCCCTTTGCAAATGGATGCCTTCTCTTGGCATTTCCCCAGTTTATATTTAATAGAGAGGGAATATGGTCAGCCAGACTAATCTTTGAGAGCTGGGCCACTTTAAGGTCAGAGACCTACCCCTGGCTGTGGGCAGGCTGGGTCTTTCTATCAGTCAAAGGCATGGCAACCACCATAATTGGAGTATGTAGTACTCATCTAAAGGGGAATTTTGAACTCCTCTGGGTCATCATATGGGAGAATTGGCACCCCTGAGAGCTGATGAGACTTACCTAAGATTACATGTATAACCATGGAGTGGTGCTGGTAGGATGACACTCACATTCTACTACAGTCTACTGATACCATCTTAACACTAATCTGTGTCATCTCCCATGTTAGTTTATATGGTAGGAATGTTCCCATGCATGGATGTCTTCTTCCTCACCTAATGTGCCTGCAGCTTGGGGACAGACAGTCTTCTCATTTCTGCCTCCTTCCTTTTCCCCACCTCCTGCTAAGACATCTAATATAGGACCCATACCAGTGGCAGCATGCTGCTGAAGGCAAAGGTATTTAAGGTTAGCTCCTTATAGTAGCATTCGTATCTGTTAGAACTCATGGCTGGTCTATGTGCCAGTGATTTCAAAGTCACTAAATTCGAACTAAGATTGACAGTGAAGTGTCTTGCTTGCCAAGTAAGATTCATTCAGAAAAGGAGAATTGCACAGCCAACTTCAAATGAAGACACTTGACAAATGAGCCACATTCCAAGTTGGCCTCACCAGATTGGTGGGGCCAACTTGGAATGTAGGGTAAGTTGACAGCTGAAATATTTCTCTTTGGCTGAAGATATTAGGACGCCATTTTTGAGTCCTCCACATTTAGGACTTTAGGTAGATACTTTCAAGAGGTTGGGCTTGAGTTTAGATTTAAAAGTGTACGCTACTGGGGTGCCTGGGTGGCTCAGTTGGTTAAGCTTCCAACTCTTGATTTCAGCTCAGGTCATGATCTCACAGTTCATGAAACTGAGCCCCACGTCGGCTCTGCACTGACAGCTTGGGGCCTGCTTGGGATTCTCTCTCTCCGTCTCTCTTTCTGCTCCTCCCCAACTCATGCACTCGTGCTCGTGCTCGCTCTCTCTCTCTCTCTCTCTCTCCCAAAATAAGTAAATAAACATTTTTAAAAGCCTACACTATGTATGGCTTTTCCAAGTCTTGCTTCCTGGAAAAGAAACTCTAAAAAATCCTGCTGTCATAATCACATTGCCAAATTCATTCATACTGCTGGAAGGCTGTGGTTAGCACAATGGGATTTTTAAATAGGAGAATGAAGGCACCATCATATTCACTCAGGCTTAGCACGTTAACATGCCTCAGTGAACCACCCATACAGTCATTTGTTCATTCATTTATTATTTGCTGAAAGGCTACTATAGGCAAAGCACGATGCTGGGGTTAGAGAGACAAATGACACTATTGCCTACACGTAACATACAGTCTAGTTAGGAATACAGACAAGCAAAGGGAATTATGATGCCAGACCTGAGGAGCGTACACATACATACCTATCAGTGACAAAGGAAGCCATGCTAAATTGTCTGGCTCCTCTGTGGCACGACTGAGTTGGCTGTAATCCCATCAACCCTCCACTAACACTGTCCAGATGTCATGACCTCATAAGCAGATGCCCCTCATTCTGTATGTCAATTTCCCTTGCACGGACATCTCAGTAATTATGTTATATTTTGTTAAGCCTCGTCTCTTGAGATCTGCAAAGTAAGGCATCCTCATGGGTAAGAGCGATGTTCTTTTCTGAAACCTGAGGTCATTCCCAGAGCAGATACCCCACGAAGGGCGAGTCCTCAGACAGGGACCCAGTACTCCTGGAGGAGTGTCAGACAGACAGAAAGCTCAGCCTCTCCCTTGCCTTATGCTTGGATGCATCTGGACGTCTGAATATGATGCTACGAAATAGGATTTAGAAGTCCTAAACAAGCAAGAAGTCTGAGAAAAGAGGGCTCCAAGAAAGATTTTGTCTTCTTCCTGGATCCTCCATAGTCAGGAGAAGACAAATGAGCCTCTGAAAGCAGCGTAGGCTTTGCAGGCCAGATTGTGAAGCGTCACGGTACCCCTCTCTATAGAGCCCCTTGAGCAGCCTCCGACCCAGTGCTCATCCAAGGCTGGTCAGGCAGCACCTGCAGCAGATTTCCCTGGGGGCTACTGGGTAAGACTGCAGGCTCCTGGGCTCCCTTCAGTCCTGTGCCTCTGAATCTGGAATGGAGGAGGCGGAGTTTGCATTTTGATTTATACGCTCTGAAGAGAAACCAGAGTATGGAGTTTGCATTTTGGTAAGGCCCCTCACTTTGAGATCCCTAGGTCTTGTTGTCAGTGAGGTCTTTGGTAGAGGTTTAAGAATTGGCGTAAGGGGCACCTGGGTGGCTCAGTCAGTTAAGTGTCCGACTTTAGCTCAGGTCGTGAGCTCGCGGTTTGTCAGGTCGAGCCCCACATCGGGCTGTCTGTGCATCGGGGCTGCCTGCTGTCAGCACAGAGCCCACTTCAGACCCTCTGTCTCCCTCTCTCTGCCCCTCCCCTGCTTGCTTTCTCTCTCTCTCTCTCAAAAATGAACATTTAAAAACATTTTAAATAAAATTTAAAAAAGAATTGGTTTAATAAGGTCCAACTTTTCCTGCTCATCAAGAAATGTGTCTTCCAGCATTGTACTTGAAGATGCTAGGCTCCACACCTAGATTTGTACATTATTTTACCACCTAGTCCCTGGCATTCCTTTACAACATCTCCCTTCTCAGAATGTCCCTCTATCATTCAATTATTCTAGATCAAGGGTTGACAAGTGGTTTCTGTGAAGGATCAGATGATAAATATTTCCCACATTGTGAGCTACACAGTCTTTGCTACAACTACTTAGCTCTTCTCTTGCAACACAAGAGAAGCCATAGGCAATACGTAAACAAATCATGTTCCAGTAAAACTTTATTTACAAAAACAAGGAGCTGGTAGGATTTGGCCCATGGGCCATAGTTTGGTGGGCTTCTATTCTAAACCAGTAAGCAATTAAATGTGTAGCTCCTTGTAGCATGGCCTTATATGGAAATGCTGTACCGTGTATTACTAGATTAGTTCCAAGGAATGGAGGCCCACTTGAATTACCTCAGTGGTTCAAACTTAAATGTATAGCAACCCCCCAACCCCCGCCCCTGGAGGGTTTGTCGAAATAAATTAATAGGCCCACTCACAGAATTTCTGACTCAGTAGAATTGAAGCAAGGCCCAAAAATTTGCATTTCTAACAAGTTTCCAGATGGATTCTGGTCCAGGGACCACACTTTGAAAACCAAGGCCTTAAGTAAAGGGAAAGAGGTTATAGAAGGCATTTGTGTGCAAATTAGGAGTCTCAGTTCTGTGGCCATGAAGCCAAGAACATAGGATCAGCCCTCCTGAGGTCCTCCCAGAGACTGGAAGGATCCCTAATGCTCTAGGAATTAAGTTCTGATAGGGCCTGCTCACCCTTACCATCAGGGGGCTCTTTCTTCTCTAGGTCTCTGTTCTTGTTAAAGTGGTTATCTAAAACTCAAATATGATCAAGCCACTCCCTTACCTAGAAGAACCTTTATTTTTATACATGTTCTGACCAAATGGTCATTTTACCAACATGACCAAATGTTCACAGTAGCATTAGTCATAATACCCCGGAAGGGGAACAACCCAAATGTTCATCAGCTGATGAATGGATGAACAAAATGTGGTCTGTCCATACAACAGAATATTATTCTGCCATAAAAAGGAATGATACCTGCTATAACCTAGACGACCTTTAAGAACATTATGCTAAGTGAAAGGAACCAGTCACAAAAGGCTACATGTTGGTTGGGGGGGATATGTGAAATAGGTGAAGGGGAGAAAGAAAAAAAAAAGGCCGCATATTGTATGATTTCATTTATATGAAATGTCCAAAATCATCAAGTCTATAGAGACAGAAGGATTAGTGGCTGCCAGAGGCTGAGAACGAGGGGTTAGGGCAGGTGATGGGGAGGGACTGCTAATGGAAATGGAGCTTTTTTCCAGAGTGATGAAAATGTTCTAAAATTAGATAATGGTTGTAGTTAGAAAACCGTAAATATATAATGATATGTAAATTATATTTCAATAAAGTTATTTTAAAATTTGTTAATGTTTATTTTTGAGAGACAGAGACAGAGCATAAGTGGGAGGGTGGGGGGAGAGGAGAGAGAGGAAGACCCAGAATCCGAAGCAGGCTCGGAGCTCCGAGCTGTCAGCACAGAGCCCGCTGTGGGGCTTGAACCCACCAACCACAAAATCATGACCTGAGCCAAAGTCATACCCTCAACCCACTGAGCACCCAGGCGCCCCTCAATAAAGTTGTATTATAAAGTGGAGGAGAAACCGCTCAGATTGGTCCCAAAAAAGAGTTGATTCCACATTCAGAACGTGGTCCCACATCCACAGTGTTATCCTTTGGCAACAAAGTGCATCATTGGAACTTTAGAATAGAAGTTCCAACAATAGAAGGCACACTGTATTTATTTATATCCTCACACAGCTTGGAACACAGTGAGTTATAATTGAAAGGTTTTGATTTATTTGTCTGGGATAGAGAAATAGAGAAATTCCTATTTTTTTCCCCATCAAAAATACTCAGTATCTTGGGTATCTAGCACAACTTCATGTGCCCCATAACTCAGCCTATTCTTGCAGACGAAAATGGTAAAGTCTCCCAAAATGCTAAATTGTTTTTGTTGAAAAACAAAGCAAAGCATAGTCTAAATTCATTTAGGACATCCATTGAAAGAGGCTTGCATTGTTTACAGATTTGCATCTGTTTTGCATACAAAGAGCTTTTATACCAAGGCCAGCAGTTTTTGATTTCTTTCTTTATCATGGAACCTTTCCTGAATTCATGACCCTGAGAAAACATCGTTTAGTGAACAAATGTAGACCGACAAGTTGCCTTTATTTTTGTTGATGTCATATGATGCTGAGAATCCCCATCAACTGTTCCCCCATCAGCAATATTACAGACTAATTTCTATCACTTCTCTAAAGTAAATATGGAATGGCTTGTGATCAAAAACGTTTTACAGAAATAACGCAACCCATTCAGAAACAGGAACAACATTGCCGTATATGGATACAAGCACGAAAACATTCATATTTGGGGGAGGATTCAAGGCTCAACAGAATGGAAAAGAAAAGATATAGCAGTGTCAATCTCATGTCTGCTTTTGCATCTGAAAAGAGTTGCTAGTATAGGTGAGGTATAAATTGCTCAGTTGGTTGTCATTACACGTGGCCTCAGTGGACTTGCAAAACCAAACGAGAGCCCACGGCTGGACTGGGGTTTGTCAACAGCTTTGGATCACATTGCCATTTTCCAGCTTGATCCCCAGCTCCGGGAGCCAGGGGCTGTTTCTCTGAGAAGCCTTCCCTCTCTCAAGCAAAAGTGATCTTTTTCTGTAATTCTACCATTAAAAACTAGTAACTTTAAGTCTTCAAGGGTTTTTCCACTTCCCAGGGTCCCCTATTAACGTACGCACTTGCCCTGACAGCCCTAGTTAGCAGGCAGTTTTGTGCCACAAGAGTTGGAGCACAGGGGCGCCTGGGTGGCTCAGTCGGTTGGGCGTCCGACTTTCGCTTAGGTCACGATCTCCCAGTTCGTGGGTTTGAGCCCCGCGTCGGGCTCCGTGCTGACTGCCAGCCCAGAGCCTGGAGCCTGTTTCAGTCTGTGACTCCCTCTCTCTCTGACCCTCCCCTGCTCACGCTCGCTCTCACTCGCTCTCTCTCTCTCTCTCTCTCTCCCTCCTAAAAATAAATAAAACATCAAAAAAAAAAAAAAAAAGAGTTGGAGCACAGAAAATATATAAGATCCCAGTTGGTTTTTCACTTTCCCCTCTGACTTCCAGGCTACACTGACATGCTTTGAATGTGCAGCTCCTTGGAAGTCCCAGTCCGTGGTAATACGGAGTAATTTCTGGGGAGCCATCTTGTGGGAATCTCCTCAATCAGACAGTTGTCACGAGGGATAGATGTGACCTGGGTGCTCTGGGGTCTGTGTAGTGTGAAAATGAAGTATCTGACTGTGCTCAGGTGACTCTGGCTTAAGATTCCACCATTGAAGCCAATGAAATAATTAAGAGTGGCATCTTTGTAAATTTAATTAACAATTTATTAAGCAATAATTGGCATTTTAAAAGGCCATTTTAGAGGTGATTAAAAGCCATATAGTCAGGCTTTTTATAAACCTCTCTATCTCATGCCAAATGAACAGCAGCTTAAGCAAAAGTATGTTATAGGCCTGAAGACTTTATGATTCTTTCTTCTCCAGTCTCTCTTGCTATATTTCTCTCTCACTCATCTTCAGTGTATCCCCTATCTGCACTTTTTCTGCATCTTTTTTTGTTTTCTGGAGACTGCTTTGCTCATAACTCTTTTCTTACTTTCTTCTCCACCTGTTTTTCTAGCTTCCCTTCCCTCTCTGCTTCTTCTTTCTTTCCTCTGCTCACTCAACTTCAGTTTAAGTAATGTAATATGAAGCTAATATATTTAGCAATAACTGTTTAATAAAGTCTCTTTCCCCTTAACTTTTGTATCAGATATCGTCTATTTTAGTTCTAGAATTTTTATTTGGTTCTTTTCATAGTTTCTATGCTAAGATCTTCTATCTTTCCATTGATTGCAAGTGTATTTTCCTTGGAGTCATTGAGCATAGTTATAATAGCTTGTTTAAAACCCATGCTTACTAGTTCTAACATCTGAGTTGTCTTAAGGTTCATCTTCATTGATTCTATTTTCTCTTGAAAATGAGTCACATTTTCCTGTTTCTAGTACATATGTCAAGTAATTTTGGATTATACCCTGGACACTGTGAATGTTATGGGGACTCTGGATTCAGTTATATTCCTCCAAAGAGTGCTTCTCTTTTTAAGTAAGCAATCAAATTGGTTGGATTCAAACTGCAAGCTCTGTCTCTTAGGTGGTAGCTCAAATCTCACTATAATTATGTTGTCCTCAGCAAAGGATTTACACAGAATTTAGAGTTCCTTTTCTCTGGGTCATTCCTTTCTAGGCACATTCTAGTAGCTGTAGATATGAGTTGCCCCAAAAAGACTTTCCTTTAGGAGTTTTAGCAGCAGTGTTGCTTGTTGCAGTGTTGACTATAACCTAACTTCTCACTAAAAGCTAGGAAAAAGGAGAAATTCATCCCATGTTTTTTCTGCTTCCCAAGGTTGATGTCCCTGCAGGATCTGCTTATTTTTGCTCCCTCTCCAGAACCTTCAGGTGGCTTCTTTTTGTGTTTTGTCCAGAGTTTATAGCTGTTATCTATGGGAGGATTAGTCCAGTAGGAGCTCACTCACTCACACTGGGATCAGAACCACCTTTTCTTGATTTTTGAAATTATACGAGTTCACCCTTTCCTATGTCTTTCTCTAAAAGAATTCTAATTTACATTGCAGGGCAGAGCCTTTGAGATTGATTTCATGTGTGGTGGGGTCAATGACCTTCAGTTGCGAGACAGTTCTATAGCCCAGTCACACCGAAGGATGTTACATCCAGCCTCATTTCAATTTATTCAACAGGATTTACTGTCCTCCTCTTATGAGAAAAACCCTAGGTTGCCTGTTGTGGTTGTCTGGGGACCATTCTAGAACTTGATGGGAGGAGGACAACGCTGACTATCGCAAAGATTACATGGCGAAGAGGAAATAAGGTCTTCTCGCTTTTGAGAAACACTGATTCTGTAGTGGGTAATCATTTTACAAATGCTCTCTTGTTTAACCCTCATAACTCTGCCAGGTGGATATTATTGTTCACTTTTTATAGATGAGAGAAGTGAAGCTCAAAGGCTGCACAGCTGGTAATTTTCATAGGCTTTTAATAAAAAAAAATGAGTCAATGCTAAAAAAATAGGTTAGTCATCATACCGTGTTCTCAAAAATAATATTAATGATGATAATAAAAATAACAATATCTAAGTGCCGCTTTTCCTCTTTGGAAAAAGAGATTGTGACTCAGTATGGCCCCTGACTTTTGACTGACAAGGTTCTATAAATGCTAAGTATAGTTTTCTATTAAGATTGAAACCTATGAGAAAAAAGCCGGGGGCTGACCCATCTTCAAAGTGTCCATTTAAGATTATTTTCTGTCAGCCAGGTGGCTAATGGGCTCTGTTAGACAATGGATAGATATTGTATTCTGTGTGAAACCATAGAATTGGAGAAAAAAGAGCAATTCCACATTTATTTGGCTTGTCTACTGCCTGGGAGCCCAAGCTGAAGAGAACATTTATTTCATTTTAACAAATGGATGGCACCTCCCTGTTTTAGGCTGGAAGAAAACCTCTGCTCTGGCCTCAGTGTGAACAGGGGCATTGGTGACAGAATATCCAGTGTAAGTCATTGTCGCCACACTGGGCAAAAATAGTTAAAGCATTCTGGGGCAATTCTAAGGGAGAATGTTCAGTTAATGTTAGGTTTATCTAACACTGTATTTTTTTAAAAAAAAAATATTGACTGCTTCATGTTTTACAAAGGGAACTTGCAGACGACAGAAAGTGAGCTCCCTGTTGAATTAAATAATGATTCTGCTAAGAGATGAGAACACAAGAAGAGATGTTTCAAGCACAGTTGGAAGAAGGAAGTAATAAGCCTGACTTAGACAACAGACTGTACATAGCCTCAGCCTGGGCAACTGGAGAGACTGGGGGGAAAAAAACACTGGTTTTTGAGTCCCAGTCCACTCTGTGAGAGAAGCACTGTGGCCTGTAAGGTAGCCTCTCTTCTGCCAGTTCTGCAGCCCATTTTGTGCTTAGTCATTCGACCTCAGGGGAGTCATTTTGCCCCTCTGAACGTCAGTTTCCTCACAAGCACTGCAGAATGATTGGATCATGTTATTTGATAGGTCCCTTTTAGCATCACCTTGTAAATAGCGAAGACTCTAGCTCTCCTTCCTCACCCAGATCTTTCCCCCATGTTATCCAAGAGTTGAGAATTTCACATGTGGGAAGGCAAAATGACATCAGAGTAGGTTAGTTCCTTGAAGCTTTTGCATTCGAATGGAAACAAACCAAAATAAAAGCTCACCTGAACTAGAAAATAGATGGCAGGTGATAAATGAATAGGCTTTGGACTACTCTCTGACTGTAAACTTTCCTACACTTTTATGTGAAACTAACAGTTCACTTTAAATATCCACAATGAGTTCTGACAGAGAAGAGCAGGCAGCTCAAATAATGAAGGTCAGCAACTAATGCCCAAATCCTACTGCTTTAGAATGTGCTCAAAGACAGCTTCAGATGCATGAAGAGGAACAAACACATTTGTCACACCCATGACCCTGTCAGTAGCAGGCTGGGCCAGTGGTGGACATGGCTGGAATCCAAAGGTCAAATAGACCCAGAGGGAAGGACACACGATTTGGGGAGGTCCCAGTGTGACCTTGATGGAATAGATGGAATAAGCAGTTCAGGCTTAAAAGCCTAAAGTGCTGAGATCATGGATTGCTTTTGAACCATTTTAGCTTTGAGATGCTTTGGAGGTAAAGGAACTGGAAGTACCATAGAAAAGAGACAAGGGTGTTTGTTTGTTTCCTGAGGAAATGATATTTCTCAGACTATTTCGAGCATATTTCTAGAATATTCCTGCCTCAATTTTTTTTTTTTTTTTTTTTTTGCTTTCTAAGGGATAGATGAGTCTTCTCTCTCGCCACAGTGAGGGAGTGAATGATTCAAAACCCACTAACTGAAAGCCTCTAAACAGACATGAAAGAAGAAAAAGGGAAGAGAGGGAGGAGAAAGAAGCAGAAGGCGAAGTGAGTGAACCTAGTGGTAGAGCACCTCTGGGGTTTCAAAGAGGGCAGCAGACCCTAGCGATGCCATCACTCTCTGATGGTGAATCACTGGTGGAAGCGTTCTCTGTATAACATGCATGACTTTGGTTCTCCCGAAATCAGACCCTTGAGACAAGGACTTGACCCACATAGCTCAAGTGAGGGTTGGGAAAAGCAAGACGCGAAAAAGAGGTCAATAAAAGATACGTAATGAGCCGCTTATCCCTGTGGGCAACTGGAGCCCAAACCTCTAGAAACACTCTGAGAAACTACCTGTATGAGTTTCCTAGGGCCGCTGTAACCAACCACCATAAACTTGGCGGGTTAAAACAACCAACGGAGATGTGCTCTCTCGCAGTTCTGGAAGCCAGAAGTCTGAAGTCAGGGTGTCAGCAGGATGGGTTCCTTCTGGAGTCTCTGAGGGCAAATGCATTCCATGACTCCCTCCTGGCTTCTGGTGGCTGCTGGTAATCCTTGGCTTGGAGATTCATCACCCTTCACTCGGCCTCTGACTTCATGTCATCTTCTCCTCTATCTTGTCTTCTCTTCCTGTCATTGGCGTTAAGACTCACCCTAATCCAGGATGGTCTCATTTCAAAATTCTCAAGTTAATTACATCTGCAAAGACCCTTTTTCTAAATAAGATCATACTCCCAGGTTGTCATTGAACATATCTTTGGGGGGGGGGCCACTAAACCCACTACAGTACCCCTTCTGAATTACCCCACTGAGGAAGCTTGAATATGCAGTCCACTTACTCTGATCCCCTGTTGGTTTTAAAGGTTGCCCCGTTGAGGGTATCAAATCTCTGGCCCTTCTTGGGCTATCCTTGCTTGGGGCCCAGTAAGCACCTTTGGTGCTAGGGAAACCCCCAAGAGAGAGAAACAGAGGGATTGCACGTGATGGGGGTGGGAAGAAGCGGTCCAGGAGGACTTGAGTGAGGGTGGCGGTAATGACTGCTCTAAGGCATGACAGAGTAGAGACAGTGCGGGAGGTGACTGACCAGCGGGTCGGTGGGGATGGGTAAGGACCGTGTGAGGAGGCTGGGCACGGCTGAAGGGAGCAGAAGACCAAGAGACGAGCACAGCGGCATGCCTCTGCAGACTCCAGCACGCAGTCTTGGGAGTCACTCAGCAGCACGAGGCCCATGGGAAGTGGGGAAATGTTTACCATCAGGAGAAATGATCGGCTACCCTGGAAAAGCCACGTGGAGGCCCAGGCAGTGTACATAGGGCACTGCTGCCTTGTCCTCCTGCAAGAGAATTTTAGGTGGGTTTCAGCACAGACTGTAGGAGTTAGTTAAATCCTTGGGGGTTGGGAAAGTATTTCCTGAATGCCAGTCATTGGGGAAGACCCCAACTATCTAAGGGCACAGAGGCACACTCCATCCCTGGGGATGCTCAGGGGATCACAAAAGGCAGACAGGGTAGTTAGGGTCCAAATAGATAACCTTGGGTTTGGTAGGGGTTTGTTCCAAGGGAAGCTAGAGGAAACAAGAAAATAGCTAACCAAAAATAAAGGTGGAGTCCCGGGCAAGATTCCAATCCTTCTGGCTAACTCAGGTGCCTGGAAGGGGAAGGAAGAGTCAGCAGAACAGCACAGAGGCTTCACAGGGCCTTGAGCTAATCTGAACACCAGGTCTGGTCAGCGTCAAAGGCAGGTCAGGAAGGGTTGGTTGGTCCTTAATATGACAGGATGCCAAGTCCCACTGGAATGGAAGGCAGGCACTGCTGAGATATTTTCAGCTTCTATCAGGGCTCTTGCTGGTGGGCCCGGTAGGGGAAGCTATAGAAAGAAGAGGAAGGTGGTATTTGAGGCAGCCATGGTCCAGAGCTGTCCAGGCCAAATAGGATTTAGTGCTTCTGCTTTAAATGTTCTCGGTATTGTTCACAGACAAACATTATTCAATACTTCTTTTTTGCTTTCACTTCCAATTTAAGGATCCTCAACATGCAGTGTTTGTAAATGGAGGCAATGCTAACTGCTGTTAAGATACAAACCCCAACGTTTGTAGTACTCAGACATGGTAGAAAATCACTTCTAGCTCACTTGAAGTCTGAAATAGTTAGCCCCGATTGATGGGAGGGTTCTTTCTAAAGGGATCAGAAATTTCATTTATTTTTAATAGTTTATTATCAAGTTGGTTTCCATATAACCCCCAGTGCTCATCCCCACAAGTGCCCTCCTCCATGCCCATCACGCCCCTTCCCCTCCTCCCCCATCTGCCCTCAGTGTGTTCTTGGCATTCAAGAGTCTCTCATGGTTTGCCTCCCTCCCTCTCCCCCACTATTTTAGAAACCCAGGTTCCTTCCATCTCAGGGCTCTACCATTTTCACCCATGGCTTTCAAGGTCACTCAGCCATATCAAACTCAGATTAGTGTGAACAGTTTATATAGCCCCTGTAAGATGTCTGTAGGGGCCATGCCCGGAAGTGACACACATGGTATCTCTCCTGCTTCAGAGTCTAGACTCTAGTTATGCAACCTCCCTTAACTCCAAGAGAGCCTGAGAAACATGGCTGTGTGCCCAGGAAGAAGAGGAAACGAGACTTGCAAACAGCAAGCCAGTTTCTGTCGCTCCTAAATAATGAGCATCAGGGCATCACAGAACTGACTGGGTTTACCTACAGACAGGGCCGGGGAGGGATGACTCACCTCTGCTCTACGGGATATTGGCTCGGCTCACTCACATGGCTACATCACCTGGGGGTGGGCCAGAAAATCCAAGACGGCTTTACTCACATGTCCTGAATCCTGGTTCTAGCTGGGGGCTCGGACACCTCAGCCTTCCTCCTCAGTGGCCTCTCTCCCTAATTGGGGGGCCTGGACGTCTTTGCATGGGGAGTCAAGGTACAGAACAAAAGCATAAGGCTGTCAGGCCTCTTAAAGCCTGGGCCTGGAAGCGGCATGGTGTTCTTTCACTGTGGCCCGTTGCACACCATGTGGGCCGGTCTGGATTCGAGAGGAGGGGAAATCGACTTCATCCGTGGATGGGAGTTCTGTCATGTCTGGCAATCTACCACAATGTCTGAGGACTGAAAGTTAACCTAAGCAGCAGGCCACAGGAAGGGACCCAGGTCTGCAGCTAGCGAGCCTAAGTATAGTCGCAGACAGCTGGCAGATGCCTTCGTATTTGGGAGAAAAGCTAAGAGAGAAGGCTGGAAGCAAGTGATAGTGGCACGCACTGCCGCAGGGCCTGGCATTACAGATACTACTTTCAATCCTTGGCAGGCCTGGCGGGAAGGGTCGGGTCAGGGGCTCCAAGATTGGATTGAGAACCCCATGCGTGTGTTTATCACCGCGCCCCGAGGGGACTCCACTGGCCCTGTCATAATAGTGTATGTAGTTTTCTGTGTCACTCTGTCTGCATTTTAAGGTCTTTGAAGGTTGGCGTGGGGTCTTATTCACTGATGTGACCCTAGCACTTAGCACAGCGGGGGTCGCAAAGTAGATACGTAATGAATGTTTGCTGAACACTCTATACGGCAAGGCCTACAGAGCTCAGCGTGTCTTGGCACGGCCGCCCTTCCATTAGCCTCGACAGGACCCAAAATCGGCCTGCAGCAGGGTTCATGGAGCTCTGCAGTCCCCTGGCATTCTCACCACGTGCCCTTCCATGATACGTACACATCCACATCACTCCAGAAGGGGCCACGGTTCCAACAAACCACTCAGCCTCTCCCGAGAGACCAGAGGGACCTACCCCGTCACACCCCACATCCCCACTCATCTTGCACCGCCAGCTGTCCTGGTTTCTCATCCCCAGGACCCCTCTCCCCAAATGGCTCTGAATTTCCCCAAGCTGACTCAGGCTCCGACAGCCCCCCCCGCCCCCGCAGCCACCTGGACTCTTCCGTTCTGCCCTCCAGAACATGTGATCGTCATCCTCACAATCACTTCTGTTCTCAGGCTCTTCTCTAAACTTCTAATGGGCCGGGGGGGGCGGAGGGACTAAAGATCAAGGGTTGATCTCTTAGTGGAGAAATCTTATTGCCAGTGGGTCACTGGATCTGTCGCAGAGTCTAGGCTCTGGGAGATGAGGTACAGGGGAAGAGAAATGCAGAAGGTCATTTAAAGTCTAACTACTGAGACTGCTTCTGTCCCATATTAGAAAGGTAAAGTCTCGTAGTGCTGCTGACTGGCTGGCGGTAGCCAGGCTTGTTACACGGGCAAGTCCCGGGAGAGATGGTGGTGGTCCTGTGCGCGTGCGGGTAGCTGCCTGGCATTGCGCTGTCCAGCGGCCTGAGCGACGTGGACCGCGCTCCCGGGTTAGGATTATGGCGCACAGACAGGACAGCAGCGGTGTCATCGGGCTGGGCAGCCAGGTTAGGGATTGTCAAGTTTCCCTTCGCTTTTTGTCTGAGTCCTGTCTGAATTCTGAGCCCTTAAAAGCGGTGGCGTTTTCCTACCACCCTATGACAGCTGAGCCCCTGGGTCCGGTGGAGGGATACGTGTCCCCCTCGCCCCTCACTGCTACTCCCAGGTCATGCTGTCCCTCCCTCTTCCCTAAAGCACCCAGACCCTTGGAAGCAATTCTCATAGATCGCACTCCCCATTTCCTCTCTATGCGAGTTCAGGTTCTCGGAGATGCTGACAGCAAGACAAGATTAGATGTGCAAGAGATTTATTGGCTAAACCAAGGGCAGGGGTGCGGGGAGGGGGCGGAATGGAGAGGTAGCTGGAGGAGGCAGAGAGGGCCGTCAGAGCGTGATGCGGGTCTAGCCCTGCCGAAGAAAGGAAGATTAGGTAGGAAAAGTCTTAAGACTCTATGCTCATGCCTGAGAAAGTTCTGGCTAAGCTCGTGGAGATCCTGGAGCCAAAGTTGCCGGACGCACCTCGCATCTCACAGGGGCGCGCTTGCCTTCATATCCCTGCCGCGCTCACACGCTGGCTGGGAGCAGTCAGTGCGGTAGGAGGTGGGGCTTTGGCTCAGTGCTGGATTTTCAGAGCAGCAGCGGGGCCCACAGATCAGTTACCCACCCCCCACCCCCGCCCCGCGTCAGAGCTGAGAGGGGCATTCTCATGGCTGCCACAGTCCCCTTGGAGCAGTTCTCTTCTATATCCTGGTCATCACCGCCACCGACCCCACCTTTCACTGAAGACTTTATCACCAGGATCACTGTCTTTCTCTCCACCACAACTTACTTAGGTCTTGGCCGCTTCAACATACACTTGCAGAGTCCTTCAAACATTCTTGACTCTCATTTCCTATGCTCTTCACCACCCCCCGCGCAGCCATTGCCGCTGTCTCATTACCAAGGATTGCTCCATTCCCAGTGTTAGTTTCAAGCTTCCCATATTCCTACCTCCTAGCATCCCAGCTCACTCTCTCTAGTGCTCTGACTCCAATCGCTCTTGGGTCCCCTTAGGTCCCCCTGTCTTGTCACTGCGCCAGCTTTTCACTGCCCCTCACCCCGCTCACATCTTCCTTTTCCCACTTTTCCGCCTTGGGGCCCACAGTCCATTCACTGCATGTGCCTTTCCTTATACATACTGTCAACTCCTGGTATGTTCTCTCAACTCCATTACTTTGCTTGCTTTTGCTAAACAAGCTCAGCCTTGTTTAATTCTGCCTGCCACCGTTTGCATCCAGCTCCCAAACGGCTGTAGTTGGCTGGGAAAAATATTCAGCCACTGCTGGGGGCGGGGGGCGGGGGTCTCACTTGAAATTTATGATGGCAGATCTCAAATGGGACCTCAGTGCAGCCAGGCAACCCTACCCCATTTCCCTGGTCAGTTCGCTCTGCCCCTTCTCCCTGAAATGACCCTTTCCTACTCTTTCATCTTTCCTCAATTCCCCAGAAGCTCTTTCCCATTCCCCCTTCTCAGCTGATGACCTTGTTCCTGAGCATGCTTAGGGAGGAACAATGAGAAGAGAACTTTCTACCTCCCCCCACCACATCTGCCTACCTACCTACATTTGTACTCACGGCTCCGCCTTTCCTACTGAAGAAACGGATAGGGATAAAAGGCGTGTTCTTCTCCCCAAGGCCAAGTCCTCCAAGTGTGAACTGGGTCCTGTCTCTTGTTGCTCAGTCAAGGCTCTGTTCTTGCAATTATCTCTGCTCTCTCCTGCTTCTTCCATACTTTTCTCCCCACGGAATCACTTCCGTCAGCATAAAAACATGCTGTAATACCTGCCATTAAAAAGGAAATTAAAGCCTCCTTGATGCACACACTTCTCCAGCTACTACCCATTTCTCCCCTCCCCTTTGTAGTAAAACGCCTTTATAAAGTTGTCTATACTGCCATCTCTATTTGCTCTCCTCGCATGACTCTTGAACCCCCTCCAGTCTGGTGTCCCGGAAATGAGAGCTGTTTCTCCAGTCCCATTGTTTGATCTGCAGCAAATGTGTCACAGTGTCAGGCTACTTTCCTGCCTCCAGTGTTCTTCTCTGAGTAGATCATCCCAAACCCAGCAGGCTCTTCCTGGGCAGGGAATCCCTAAGCTGTAGCCTCTTAGTTTGGGGCCGGATTGACCTAAGCTCTTCTTGTCTCAGGATCTTCTCATAGAGCACCCAGGGTATGCACTGATGTATGGACTTGGTGGAGCACCATGTACACTCATCTGGAGATGCCACTCCGAGTCCCTGTCATTCCCTGGACATTCCTCTGTTCACGGTTTTGAAGCCCCACCCTCCACTCCAGCAATGAAGAAAATGTGTCTAGCTGGAACATCTCTCCTCTACGGGTCCCTTTTATTCTCAGTCCGGGGAGCCATGCACCACCCCATGCCCAAAGATGAGCCTCTGTTCCTCCAGGACCTGATGCACACTTTCATACGTGCATGAGTGAAGAACTACCTTCACTTCTCTTTTAGAAAACGTGACAGCTCCCCTTTGGGGCTCTTCCCAGCTGTGGGGAGACAAATATATAAGAAATAGCAAAGCAATTAGTGTAATAAATATTTGTTAATCAACTGCTTTGTGTTAGATGCATGTTTACAACAGTGAGCAACTGTCCATATGGATATCACGCCTAAATGTTTATCTATCTATCCATTGAAGCCAATATTATAATTTTTTTCAAAAAGAGCAGCACAAAATAAGTGAAGGAAAACATGTCCTGTGGTTAGGTCCTCTCCCTTCAGACCCTAAACCAGCCTTCACACTTGCAGCATATCTATTGTAATCCCTCAGTAGACACAGCCTATTTATTAAGGGGCACAGATGGGTCATGATTTCCAGTTCTTGCGTCTACGTCAACAGCCATCTTGTCAGAGGTAGAGCCACTGTGAGTAGAGCTGAGCCATCATCTGCATCATCGCGAAGGAATTTCTGGCTCGGAGACCTTAAGCAACTTTCCTAAGGTGTGTCATCTATTCAGTGGTTGAGCTGATGGTTCAAGTTCAGGATTCTACATTCAGATAGGATGGTTTTATGGGCCATACAGGCCATAAGGATGCTTGCTTACCAGGTACCTAGTAAAACATAATATGAGTACCCAAGATTTGTTTCTGTAGCTGAATGACTTCTTTTCGGTACTTTTGACCTTGTGACTACAGGGAGTGGTAAAGCCCACAGTTACCAGTTTTCCTTCATCTTGGACTCAAAACGGTGACTGAGCAAAGATGGCCACACCCCATTTGCATGTACCCCAAGCAGCAGGAGATAAGGTATACATATGCTATGCAATACCAATGGGTAGCCCCTACATAACCAAGTACCTTTATTCTTCAGGCTCTCCCAGCACTTGATGAAGAAACAGTAAGTGGAAACATATAACCTCTAGGGGGAGCTCTAGGCTTCTCTCTTCCTCCTGTCTTTTGGGGAGGATAAGGACCGGCAGAGGTGGGTAAAGGGCAAGGATATTATCGGGCCCGGGTGTGGGCAGGTACCTTTGACTGAGTCTCGCCTAGATGTTAGAGGGCTTTGCACATACACAATGAGGATCTTCTGATCATCCCTTGGGATACAGCCTTTTGAGAACTCTTCTCCTAAATGGTAGTCATAAAAGGGACCCTTTCTACACCCAAGGAACTGTGGCAGGAAGTGGATGGGGTAGAGGAAAGGATGACACGTGGCATGTGGTAGCCTGGGCCTTAACCCAGGGAACGGTGGAATCCTGTGGCTTGCCCCAGTCCAGCCCTGCTCTCCAGACCTAAGGGTTTGACACGGGGGTACAGGAGGATTGGGAGTCAAAGCCATATGGCATCAAACAGAGGGACTCTCCTTGGATGTCTCTCTGCTGAGCTCTTAAGGGAGCCCCATAAGGCTGCCTGTGGCCACGGTGGGCTAACATTTGTGGACTTGAGAATCAGGAGGCCCAGCTCACCCCCTCATTAGCAACACAAGTACCACGAACCAACACAGCAATCCAAGTTATGGTGTAGGAAATGTGTCCTGAGGAAATATATATGATCTAAACATAAATACAATAATGTGTGTTTATGCAAATGAGCTATAAAAATTATATATTGAGTAAAGTCGCAAGTAATGCATTACTGTACATACCAGAACCGCAGTTTAAATAGTCAACAAAATGAACGCATGTGGCATGGCATCCGGCCGAGCACTCTGGCCTGGAGCTTCAGGGATCCTGCTGGATCAGCTCATCCTGCTGGATCAGCTCTGCCAGTTCAGCCGATATTCAGGGACGCTAAGTTCACTTAGTGAGGGGGAAGGGCCTTCCAGGGGAAAGAAACAGAAGTCCCTTAGCTTCTCTGGGCCCCTGTCTTAGTTTGAATGCCCTCAAAATGGACGCTGACAAAATGGACACTGTAGGTCGCTGCTCCGTGAGGTGGAAGGAAGGGATGGAAGTTAATAAATGTGAGTTAGCGAACAGATTACCCCTCAGGGTAACCAGGGTTCATCCCGTTGGTGGGCACGAACAACATCCTCCTATCAAGATTGAGAAGAGTCTAGATGACCTTCAAGGCTGCTCTGCGCTCTTGTGTGCCTCTACCATGAGTTTTCCATCCTTGGTGGCAGTGAGTTGCGCAACTCTAGAAATAACGAAGCAGACGCTTGATAACCACTTGGAAGGAATGTTGCAGCGTCAGATATGTGATTGGAATGCCTTTTCACATGCTTGCTGTCCTTGGTTGAGCTCCTTGGAAACAGACCCCACGATGAGGATTTAGGCGAGCGACTGATTAAGGAAACGCTCTTGGGGAGGGGCAGGAAGGGAGGGGTGGAAATAAGACCTGAGGGGAAGGGAGCCAGGCCGGGGCTCTGTGTCGGAGAAAGGCCCATCTCAGCCTGGCCGCACGGGAGAGTTCTGGAGCGTACGCTACACCTTAGCTTCTGTCAGAACTCCAGGCAAGGGAGCTGGGCTTTCATACTTGCTCACAGCATCAGTCATTAGCTAAGGGCCATCCCAGGGGGATGGAAACTTCCAGACATTTCTGGCTCTCCGTGAGTATGGGCAGAGTGGTTCCAGTTGCCTGAGGACAGTAGGCACAGGCAGCTAGGAGCGCAGGCACAGGAGAGCTGGAGGGGTGCACAGAAACAGTCACAGAGATCCAAGGGGACACTGTCACTGGCTGTGACATTTATGGCAACGATGGCAGTCACACTCGGTAGGGGTTTTCTCTGTTCTGTTACAGATTTACAAAGCCTTGTGGGCAAAGCCTTGGCCCCAGGGCTCCAAAAGTCCTGTCCTTGGCCTATTCTAATGCTGCAGATCGCTAACATGCAAGAGACTTAGCATTTCAGAGCCTGAGCTTCCAGAATCCCACAGTGCTGGAGAGGGCAAGCTGGGGACTGTTTTGTAGAATGGAAATGAGGGCTTATAAGGTACAGGAAGAATGGCCCTGAGCCCTCCTGCAAACTCTGTGGAATCTTTCCTACCTAAAGTAGATCAGGGACTAGAGACAGTGAAAATATTTCTGAAATAAAGGGATAAATCTAGCTATGCAGAAATGCAGCACAATGCCGTCATAAAAAATCCACTTTTGTCCATGCCACAGCCCTGAACCTCCTGTGCACTCGCTCAGAGACCCTGATAAATCGGGGCTGCTAGGAATGCCACCCAGCTCATATGTTTTCAGTGAGCAATGACAGGGAGCCAAATTGCTTTATTCCGATTAGGGAAGGGCCTCTGACTGTAAAATATACTGTGTGAAAAAAATATTGAGTTTTAGTTCGCTGACACATCAATTTAAGAGAGTTATGGCTCTCACACGGAGGCCAAGCAGGTATCTCCCCACATGTATGTGCAATAAAAATTAATTGTGGCCTTTTATACAGGGCGCCGTTCTCACTCGTGGGATCAGGGGGTGACCCGAGCGTCACCTGCAGTGGCAGGCTGCAACACTGGAGGTGTTGGGTTTTTTTTTTTCTCTGAGAAGCCACAGAGGCAGATGAACACCAAAGCCATGAACAAGCTCTGTGTGTAACTTTCTGAATTAAAAAAAAAAAAAGATATGCGGCCATGTTATGCTCATATTTTCCCCCTAAAGTATATATATACATATATATATATATGTATGTATGTGTGTGTATATATATATATATATATATATATATATATATATGTATATATGTATTATGGGCATGATGTGTATACATCATTCAGGGTCCATACAGGAAAACAGAAACTTTGGCGAGTCTCTCAAATTCATTCAGGGAATTGGTTACACAGGAAATAGAGAATTTAGGAAGCCAAGCTGAATGATGAGGCATACCCAGAGACTGGCACCAACAGGAAGCTTCAGGAGCTCAGGGGACCGAAGGAAGAGGTGGTTTATGGAGACCAAAGGCTGAGGCCATCCTGGAAATGCTTGAACTGTGGTGGAGGCATCCCAGAGGGAGCCATGGCCACTGAGGGAGGAGATAGAGCATCTCTGCTGCTGGATATAGGAAGCAGAGAGTGAGGGGATAAAATACCCTGGCTTCTCCCTTCTGCCCGCCCTCTGATCTTCCCCATTGGCCAAACTGAGCAGGAAGGCAAGGGAGGCTGGGAAATGTAGTTCCCCATGAGACAAGACACAGTGGTAGAAGTGGGGAGGGAATAGGCCTGAGCACAGAGGGGCCGTTGACAGACATGGAGTCTATGTAAATCCTCCTTTGTTGGTTTGTCTCCCAATCTGACAAGCCTGTTAGACTCCGCTGGCAGCGTGATTTGGAGAGAAGGGAGTTGGCCTGATGTTCAATCCCAAATTGATGGTGGCATGTTCAGCTTGGGAATCTATTGTGTCTGATTGGGACTGCACAGTGTCAAGGCCCTTCAGAAAGGAGCATCCAGATGCCTGACAGACCTATCACACCTCACAGGGATGTTACTTTAGCAGCATTTCCTTGCAGACCTCCCTTCCCTGTGGGTCCTTCTCTTTGACTACACCCTCTTTATTGCTGATGCCAAGATATTAGGCTTATGGCTTCAGGGAAGGATGAGCTCCACCTAGAACAACGAATTCCACGTCACCTTCTGAGAGCAGGTAGCAGGGTAGCAAAAAGGAATCAAGAAGAACTGGACAGAGCAGGGATGTGCCAGGAGCTGGCTTCCCAGTGGGCAGGGGGCAGAGTGAGCTGCTCAATATATTAGAATGAGGAAGCCGAAAACAGAGGACTTTTGTTCCACTTCCTGTTGGGCCTCTGGGAGGAGCCCACCTCACTGGGGGCCCTAAGCGTCATGGAGGGCTCACAGCCGAAGACAACGGAGATGTCACATGAGTAGGTAGAAAGATGGCCTTGGAGCCATCGTAACTCTGTGTGGTGCGGTAGGGATTCAGATGTACCCGGTTCACCCTGAATGGGCACCGAGTGTAGCTGGGTTGAGGGATATAGCCAGAAGTTTGGTCTCCATGGGAGACAAGGTGACCCCTCAGTAGTGGCTCAGGGGAGGAGGAAGAGAGTGGCAGGGCAGAGGAAGGCTGTAGCTGAAGGCTGAGAGATCTTCAGGAGCAGTGAGAAGGGGGTGACATCAAGAGAGCCAGGCCAGGGGACTCCACACCCTGCTGATGCCAGAGGACCAGACAGGAGTTCTGTCCACTGCTGACTTGGGTGGCAAATGTCAGTGCAAGATTCGAGATGTCTCCTCACAGAGATAAATCGTTCCCAGAGAGCACTTCGGCTTCCACGGAGTTCGGGTTCTCCACCCAGGGGGCCACAACAAGGCCAGTGACGTGAGACAGCACTCGCTCCACCTACAAGCTGAGCAGCACACAGTCTTCCCCTGGATTCTGACCCTCGGGTCACGGAAGGCAGTGGAATGCGGCTGAACAGGGAAAGCTCGCGTTGTGGCATGAGGCGGGCTTGCTTGGGCTCCGGTGCTAAGAGTGTCTGGCTGTAGATTTCTTGGACGGGTTCCTTAACTTTCCCCAGCACAGTGTCGTCCTCTGTGAAATGCAGAGGACGCTCCCACTCCACTAGGGTTGTCGGGAAAAGCAGAGCTCATGTTTCTACCTCTCAGTATAGTGCTGGAAGCCGACTGGGGTGACAAGGAAGGGCAGTAATTATGACTGGCAATTGGGATAACGAACATGGCCTGGGTGGGGGAGATCAGTTGCTTGTTGACCAGATTGTTTCATTTCTCTTCCGACTTGACCTGGCTCCGAAGACCTCCCGTGCACTCCTCCACACTCTCCCTTCTCTTGCTTATTGGCCACTTGAAGGGGTGAGGTCCTCAGGGTTGGCAAAGCCACCAGAGGGAAAGACTCTGGGTCCTTGGGTCGCTGCTTATTGTAGAAGGGCAGGCCGACTAGAAAAAACACACTGGACTGTTCCACGGGTGAGAAATACATTGTATTTTGTTAATGCACTGCGACTGTGGAATGGTTGCTTAAGGCAGCTAGCTGACCTGACAAAGCCAGCCCCCCTCTTCACTCAGCTTCTCCCTCTCCCTACTTCACAGAGTTATTATGTGGAATAAATAGGAAAAGTGCATGCGAAAGTACTTTGAAGGCCTAAAAGCACTTGAAAATTGTAAAGTGCTGTTAAAGATGGACTCACTTTCTCCAAGCCTGCAAACACGCCCACCGCCTTTACTCTTAACGGTTGGTGGTGCTCCGGCATTATTGCGAGCTCTGTGCCCTTGTATTTACCTCCTTGAACTGGCTTCCCCCTGGGGAGGAAGGGGAGAATGTGGGATGGGAAAGAAGGGTACCATCTTCCTCCAAGAGAGTCAAGAAGGCGTCTCGGTTTCCCTTCCCTGGTCTCCTGACCTGAACTTGCAGTCACTGGCATGCTCTTGTCCTCTGGTCCTGGAGGCGTCTGCCTAGTGGGGACATTCCCAGGGAATCCAGGTCTGATCAAGGGTGGAAGGGGCAGCCCACGCTGCCCTGTTACCCATACCCCCAACCCCGTCACCCACTCAGTGGATAGCATGCATGACAACCAGCTTCCAGTTACACAGCCAGTGGCCGAGGTGGTGATTTGAGGACACCAGGAAGTACCTCCTACTACTCTCTTTCTAAAAATACCTCCGTTGGCCTCTCATTTTAAGAATGCTTATTTATTTATTTTGAGAGAAAAAGAACATGCGTGTGAGAGAGCGTGCAAATGAAGGAAGGGCAGAGAGAAGAAGAGGGACAGAATCCCAAGCAGGCTCCACAATGTCAACACAGAGCCCAGCACGGGGCTGGATCCCTGAGCCGAAATCAAGAGTTGGATGCTTAACAAACTGAGCCACCCGCCTCCCCCCCGCCCAAGTCTGCTCTTTTAATATGAAAACACCCTTGCTGGGGTGGGGGATGAAATCTTAAGCCAGTGTTGGGCACTAACATGGTAGAATGAAATAGTAGCTCAGATCTTTCTCCCTATGATAAATAGCCAGGAGCAAGAGGTTTAGAGTGAGTAGGGGAGGGGCAGAGAGAGGGAGACACAGAATCTGAAGCAGACTCCATGCTCTGAGCTGTCAGCACAGAGCCAGATGCGGGGCTCAAACTCACGAACCGTGAGATCCTGACCTGAGCCGAAGTCAGACACTTAACTGACTGAGCCACCCAGGTGCCCCTGAAGAAGAAGGTTTCTAAGGAAGGAGACAGGAAGAAAGGAAAAGGGGAGGGGGGAGGGAATGAAGCCAAACTAGGCCTCCTTTCCCCAGGAGCAGTCTTAACTGCATCAACTCCTCGCCAACTGCACTTTTAATAAAAAGAACAAAAACCTCGTATTCTCTATGTGCTGGGCTTTGTTCTATGTGCTTTATGTCCTCAAAACAATCTGGGGAGCAGAGCGGGGAAGTACCATTATTATCTCTTCAAAAAATGGTGTTGAACACCACCAATTGCCCATGATCTTATAGCTAATAAGTGGCAGAGCTGGGATTTGAACTTGGGAAGACTGACTCTGGAGGCGGTTTCCTTAACCACTAAATTAAATTCCTCCTCATCGTAATAGAATTGAATCCAGCAAACACTGTGGGGGGACCTTTGTATGAAATACCTTGGAAGTTGGAAAGACAGATGAGAGATACCATCTTTACTCTTCCTCAAGGAATTTCCACTCTAATGAAGAGCATGCGCTTTGTGGGGCTTTGGGATAGTGACGCTGGCGGTCAAAGCAATCTTGCAGCTCAGGTTGGGGACATGCCTCCTGTCCTAGATGAGCCTAAACAAGGAGGACCCAAAGCCTTGAGGGAACGAGGGTGAGAACCTGGGAATAAGAAGTTATTGACCCTGGAATTCGGGGCGAGACTAAAGCGGTAACACACTGCATCCGTTAGGAATGACGTTTTTAGCCGCATCTAACAGAAAACCTAACATATACTTGGTTTTCTTTCATTTACCCCCTCTGCCACCCCAAATCCCTATAACTGTGCCCATCTCACTCCCCAATGTGCATTCAACACCGTCCTGGGTCCCAGAACAAGCTGTTGAGGCAGGAAGTTCTCAGTCCCTCTTGGCTCCTGTCTCCCAATCTGACGGACCTTGGTCTGGAACCAGTTCCCCACACTCGTCGGACAGACCAGGAAGCAGGGGGTTTCCCGGTGTCCGTCACTAGACTTCAGAATTGTGCATCTGGTGAAGCTTCCCTCCCTCCCCATGCCGTTCATCTTTCAGAGTTTTCAAACCCCGGCCCCAGTCAGTGTGACTGTGTGGGGTAAACACTCTTAGGTTTCTGCTTAACACCCACCCTCCCTCCTTGCTGGTAAACAGAAATTCAGTTTTGTTTGGGAGCAACGTGTCATTCCCAGGAACCGGGTCGTGATTGGTCTAAGCTAATTGTGACAATTTCCTTCTCTATTTTCCTAGCCTCCAGGGAAGCTAGGGATGGCACAGGACCCAATTCATCTGGCCAATAAGATTCTGTGTGTGTGTGTGTGTGTGTGTGTGTGTGTGTGTGTGTGTGTACGCACAGACGAATGTGCATATAGAGAGGGGATATAGCATGAGAAAGTTTTTCTTCCTGATGAAAGAAATAGACAAGGCTTACATACCCTCATCGTCTCCTTGTCTTAAATCCCCACTTAATGTCGGTGGGTTTCCCCCTCGTTCAGAAGCTATGAAGTCTAAGAGGCACTTAGACTTGAACAAAACTGAGCCATCATCTCGCGACCCTACCTGCTCCTTCTGAAGGTTGATGGTCCCATGATTTCACCTGCTTACGTCAGTCACCCAGGCACAAGCCGGGGGTGCTTGCTTCCTGGCTCTCCCTCACCAGCACTCCCCTCCACCCCCATCCTGTCAATCCTCATCTTATTCATCCGACCTCTTGACAGGCTCTTGGATCAGTACTGTCTCCGTCACCACTGCCACTACCTTAGTTCAGAACTTCACCCCACCTCGCCTTGACTGCTGATCCTCCCTGCCCTCTTCCTCCTCTCTGAACTCTCCATACAGTCCTCCAGAAATGAATTTGAGTTTCTTTTTCTGAAACACTTTTTAATGTTTATTTAATTATTTTTAGAGAAAGAGAGCAAGAGAGCACGATCAGGGAATGAGCAGAAAGGGAGGGGGGAGAGAGAATTTCAAGGAGGCTCTATGCTGTCATCATGGGGTTCAGTCCCAGAAACCATGAGATCATGACCTGAGCTGAAATCAAGAATCAGGCACTGAACCAACTGAGCCACCCCGGAGCCCCTGAGTTTGAGTTTGAGTTCTAAAATGCAAATTTGATCAGCACATTTCTCTGCATAAAATTCTTATATTGCTCCCTAGGCTTCAGCTTCGCCCCCTAGAGATCTGACTTTTTTTTTTTTTAATATTTTTTAAATTTATTTCTAGGAGAGAGAGAGACAGCGTGAGCACGGGAGGGTCAGAGAGAGAGTGAGACACAGACTCCGAAACAGGCTCCAGGCTCTGAGCTGGCAGTCAGCACAGAGCCCGATGCGGGGCTCGAACTGACGAACCGCGAGATCATGACCTAAGCAAAAGTCGGATGCTTAACTGACTAAGCCACCCAGGCACCCCCTTGAGATCGGACTTTTAACAGACCCTTTGGCTGTAGTTTCTGACTACTTACTTCTTCTACCACCCCCCAAAGGTATCCCCATGCAAGTTGTCAGGTGCAGAGTATTTTTGCAACCGGTTCTGTGCTCTCTCATGCCGCTCCCTCTGCCTGGATTTGTCCTTCCCTCTGATTCCTCTTCCCTAACATCCTATTTGACCTTTAAACTCAGGTTATCTTGTCAGTCCTTCATTTCTTAGGAAGACTTCCTCAAGTCCACTCGCCTTTTGTCTACCCTATATGTCCTCTTCTCTGCTCCTACGGTATCGCTTTATACACCGATCTGCGATTTCCAGCTATTGTGATTTTTTTTTTATAATTAATGCTTACTTAGATTGACTCACCTGTTTATCAAGTTCATCACTCATCAGTGCTTTTCACATCGCATCACTCCCTTCTGGGTTGAAGTTTTGAGTTACACTTCTGAAGTAAATCCTTTCGTAATTCTTTCAGTTGGGACTAGAAGCGTAAATTCTCCCAGACTTTGTTTTAACCTGTCTGATTTGATTCACCCTCATTTCGTTTTTTACTTCTTGCTATGAGAAATTTCAAATATACAGAACATAGGAAAAAGAGTATAGCAAACACACCTATTCTTCACCTGCATTTAACAATTATTAACATACACCATATTTATTTCATCTGGGTTTTTTTTCCTTAAAAATAGATTATAGGCATCCTTGCTTTTACCTTTTTTATTTCCCCTATTCTTTTCTCTATCCTGCTGTGCTCCTAAGGAACTGAGCTCTGGGACTACATTGCCTCTGGCCCCCTGGCTCTTGGCTGGGTTTGGTCAATAGTGAGGATCCCACAGATTAGAAGGTAGACCAAGAGTTGGTAGTATTGTGTTTCTCCACTGAAGTCTACAGCTTCCGCCAGGAAGCCTTCGAAAGCTACAGCCACAACTCTTACTCCAGGCCCCAGGAACGGCTCCCCTGTCTCCCTTAAGGCCCATCACTTTATTAAATCTTCCCTCTATCATGCCACTTGATTGTGACTAATACACAGTCCTAAGTACATCAGTGCACATCTTTAAAAGAGACTGTTTAAACATAACACCACTATTGTACAATCAGAACAAAATTAACTGTCCTTCCCCAATATCCCCGAGTACCCAGTCCATATTCAGATTGCTCCCCTTCTTTTAAAAGTTGTCTTCGACAGCTGATCTGTTCAATTCAGAACTCAACCCGAGGACCACATGCTACATTTAGTTATTATGTCTCCTAATTCCCTTTTCATGCACAGGAGGCCCCCTGTCCCTTTCTTTTCATTTTACACATGTTTGACAATACTTTATCAGCAACATTGCCTATTTGATATTGTAATACATCGAGAGGTACATGTGGCCCCACTGTTGTTAATGTTTACTTTGACCACTGTCATCCTCACTCTTGAATGATAGTTTAGGTGGGTATGGAATTTTTGAAGTGCCAGTTATTTTTCCCTCTTTTCTTTAGCCACAAAATCTGCTGTCATTCAACGGTCACTCCTTATAAATAATTTTCCTTTTCTCTTGTGCGTTTTTGAGACTTCCTCTTTTGCCTTTGTTATTTATTATGATGCACCTAATTGTGGATTCATATTCATTTGCCTCAGGACTCACTGTGCTTTTGAATCGGAGGATTTGTGGATGTCATTAATTCTGAAAAGTTCTCTCTGGCCTGAGTGTTTCTAATTTAGCCATAGTCCTACATTCCCCAGTCTGTATTCCTGGGGACTTTACTAGCTCTGTGTGGAACCTTCTCATTATAGCCCCAACATTCTCTAACCACTCTTTTACTTTTCCTATCACTTTATCTCACTGTACACTGTAGGTGATTTCTTCAGCTCTATCTTAAAGTTCAGAAATTCTCTCCAGCTTTGTGTCTTATTCTGTTTCACTCATCCATTGAATTTTTAATTTCATCTTTTTTTTTTCATTTCCCGACATTGTATTTGCTTCTTTTATTACGTCTGCATTATTTTTACAGAGCGTCACATCCTTTCTTTATGACTTGTATGCCTTTTATTGATTTAATTGTTTTAAAAATACTTACTTTACAGTCTCACTCAGTTGTTCTATTACCCCAAGTTCTTAGGAAGCTTATATTTTCATTTGCTTATTTGTTTCTCTGCTTGACTCTTCCACGTGGTGAATCATGCCCTCAGATGGTTTGTCGATGTGTTTTGAAGGCGGCTGGGTGGGAGTTTTCTTCACTCTGTAATATGGAAGCACCTACTACCGACATGTTTTGCCTTTGGTTTCTAGGGCCAGATGTTATGTAATGTCATGGCTTGAGGAATTCCTATATCATACATATGGGGTAAATTCGGGCTTTCTGAGGCTTTGGATTCTCATCACGAACTTTTTGCTTACTACCTAGATCTCTGGGAAAAGGAGATACTTGCCGCTGTCCCAAACTGATGGCAAAGTTGTCCATGCCCATTTTCACCCTCATAAGGTATCAACTCTATGCAAAGATCTTACTTTCCAGTCTCCTATTTTATGAGGGCCTGTCACCATATTTTCTGACTCCATATCCACATTCAGACGCCGAGCCCTGGCTCCTCAAGTCTGTTTTCTCTCCGATGGGCTCCCTAGATGCCACAGCTTCAATTCATGGATTTGCTATGCTGGCTTATGCTTGTATTTGAGCCTGGCACCTTGGAAGTTTTACTTCCTTCATTTCCAGTCTGTACTAATTTTTGTCATATTTTGTTACTACACTTTCCCAACTTTCTAGGTATTATTGCTGCTGTCTTACTAATTTATCCTCTCCACATCTACACTAAGCCCTTTGAGGGTGTCGTCAGTGACAGATTCAATTCCACCTTCCTCAAATCTAGCAGAGTCCCTGGCACATAACTAGGTGCTCGATGAGTGTTTAAAAAAAAAACAACCCAACCTCTGAATGAATAAGTTCTACTGTAGCTGAGAAGTTCACGTTTTCTGAGGCATTGATTTATAATTAGCATTTCCTTGTGTGAAAGGTTTTCATTAATCCCCTTTGACCCATGGCATCATGGTATCTAGATGTCGGCTTTGTAAGTTTGCATCCACGCTCTCTGTATTTTAGAACACAACATTTTATCCACATATTTATTACGCACATTCCACCACTGCCTTCTTTAATGTGTCTTCTTGTTACTGGTTAGTATACCGTAATATGACAGTTAATTCTATTTTGTCTAAAAAATAAATAATAATGAAAGCTTCTCCTGTCTGTGAGGAAGAGAAACCCACTCAAGCTAGCTTCAGGAGTAAGGAATACACAAATCTTACAAAATCCCAACAGCCGGGAAGGGAGAAGAACAAGCCTGCTATAAACTGGGACCGGGGATGGACACTCGGGTACTGAGGGTCTTACCCTCCTGGGAGCCACATGATCTCTTCGCTGTTGGGCTCTCTTTGTGAGTCTCGCTCAGGTGCCCTGTCCCTTCCAAGGACTCCCTTCACTTACACTGTGCATAGCCTATCAGAGCCATTGCAGCCCCAAAGCTACAACCCCTTGCAGACTCAGCAGGCTACTCCATAGGGTACAGGCACGGGGTGGGGGAGGGGGGGGGTCTGTCTAATGGGCCTGAGTAGAGCATTTATACTACCTAAAACAAGGGAGGTATGGATCTTCACAGAGGCGCTGGAAGGGCTCAACACGGATTTATAGAATGATTGAATGAAAGAAGGTGTGTACGAAAGTAACCCGAACCAATGGGGATGAATCAGCAAGAAACCCTCAAGCAGCAAGGAGAGGGCACGATTTCATCTGAGCTAACACGTCAGCCTAACCCCATCCACTCCTGGGACCCTAAGCGCATCCACCCCAAAACTTCCGAGCACCTGCTACCACAAAAGCGACAGTTGAAACATAAGCCATAGCATCAGAGACTGCTTAACAGGATGGTACCCTGGAGGCTATTAAGGGGCTTATTTCATTTTGCTTCATATTTTGTTATTTGTGTAAATGCCTGTCTCCCCCAATAAATTTTGACGTCCTCAAATGCCAGAAACTCTCCCTGTATGACATCTGTGTCTCTCCGGCTCCAGACACCTTGCCTTGCTCACACCGCTGCCCGGTCTGAAATCCCAGGCTTGTGCTTTATGAGCTGCGTGGCTTTGAACAAGTTACTCCACCACTCTCTACCTCAGTTTTCTCATCTGTAGCTAGGGGATAATAATAGCACCTACCTCTAAAGGTTGCCATGCAGATTAAATAGCTAACGCATGGCAAATAATTTAGACCAGTTCCTGGCACGTAGCAAACTCCTAAGGCACGTCAGCCATTGCTAATAGGTGCTGTTTGCAGACCGAGGTGAATTTGTTAAGGCCGCTGAGACATCTATTGGCTAATCTCCATGTTGGCCTTGCTGTTTATCTGCCGCATCCGGGACAGCTGTAATGCACCATGTCGTGGGCCATATTGGCATCTGGAGGTCACTGCTGAGGACAGAAGCTGTGTCTGGTCCGAACTGCGTCCCCGGCAAAGTGGCTGTCACTGATCCCCAAGCCTGGGATCCAGGCTGGCCTGGGATCCAAGCCCCTCATCACCTGAGGGTGCATCTCCATGCTGCCTGGAAGCTATTCAGCTGCCTCTACATAGGCGCACGTGCGCGCACACGTTCACACACACACACACACACACACACACACACACGCACAACTGGGAGCACACTCCCTGCCGCCTGCCCTTGCTCTTGTCACTTCTGTTGAGTCCTGTATCCCCAGGGCCTCTTTTGCCCTGTTCCCTGCCACCCCTTGCCCACATTAATAATCTTGCATCCCCCGGCTCCCCTCTCTCCCTGCCTCCCCAGGTGACAAATAAGTCCCCTGATGCAGCTTCCACGTGAACAGGGGAGGGGAGACGACTTTTCCTCCCTCACTAAGTTGCCTGCGTGCTCGCTTATAAGAGCTCTCGGAAGATGTCTTCCTCTATCTTACTCAAAGGAGCAGATCCAGCGATGGCCATCTGTTACAGCTTGGTTCTTCTGAAGGCAGACCCCAAGACTCAGACTTGGGTGCAAGGCAAGTGAGACATGACTCCAAGAATCAGGAAAGAGGGAGCAAGGGGGAGGGAGACTGGGCCACCTGAGAGAAGGGAGGCAGGCACATCTGTCCCTGGCTCCCATCCCTCCATTGGTTGGAGATTGCGTCTTTGGGTGTTAACCTTGAACTTCTGGGCTGTACTTGTGTCCCGGCCAAGAGGGCTGCTACAGCGTCAGAGAAGCCCTGGGTAGAAAGTGGAAAGACTAGAAGTCCGTACCTGAGCGGGATGCTGCCAGGAAGAAGTGAGTCTGCGCTCCCAGGAAACTGACGGCCACTAGCTGAGGCTAGCCAGAGGATGGGACTCTGGGGACCAGTGGGTCCGACCGCACATGGCAGGCCAGGTGAGAGGTGTGTTAGCACTGGCATCACGGAGGCAGCGGCTAGGGCCCGTCCTCCCTGTATAAGAGGAACCTGGCCGAAAATAGCCAGGGGCCTAAAAATAGCCCCCCTTACACCACCCCCTCCTTCTCTCTGCCACCTGCTTTTTCCATAAGGACAACAGAGGCCCTAGCCTTTATCAAACACAGCACCATCCCCACGGAGCCCCGAAGCCTGGTTTAAACACCAAAACACTAATGGATGACCGCCCATCCAGCCCAGTCGCCGAGTGTGGGCTGGATTCTGGGCTGAAGCTCTGGGTGGTCTCCCCGATTCCAGAGGTGCCTGTGCTTTTGTGTCCCTTTTCATCCACACCAGCTCCTGGCCTGGTTGGAGGAGCAGCAGAGGCGGCCAAAGGGCTCCTTCTCCACTCACCATTGCCCTTCCTCGGGGCACCAGGTAAACTTCAGGCTAGCCCACCAAGTGCCAAACAGGAGCCCCCTGATGGAAGCGATGGAAGGTCCTTGTTTTATCCGCATAAGAGGCCTCACGCTGGGTGACTGGAAACTGACATGGCTTCTATTTATTTACGAAATTTGTAACTGTGAAAATTAGCCTTAGAAGTTGTAGACCCATTACTATTAGCTTTATCGTTCTCCTAAGGCGTACCCGGAGGCACTCCTCCAGATTGAATCCTATTGTGCTTTGCAATAAACCCATAATTGATAATGCCACGGAGCTTTAATATGGATGGAGAAATGAAATCTAGAAAGTAAATACATTCAGAATTTTGCTAGCAGGCTGAATTTAAAACTGATTTTCTGAACCTACCAGGATTATTCCTCCTCAATAATGATTTAATTTGAGCGAGCCACCCTGAGAGCTTTGTGGGGAGGGAGGGAGGGCAGGTACAGCCGGGTTTCTCACAGGGGCCCCTTAAAGAACTTTATCCTGCATTTTGCACCTGTAAGTTCGCGAAGATAAAATTAAATGCTGAAATTATACATGATGGACCCGTAAACAACACAGGCGCCCGGGCCCTGGCTGCTGTTCCAGTGTCCTGATGCGATCACTTGTCACTAACGCTGTCAGCAGAGGGGCGCTGATTTCAGTCGCTTCCACGAGGTGAGCAATTACGCCGTGTTTCTACACGAGCCGCGCAGCAGCAGGCAGGGCCGGGTCAGGGGAGGGGAGGCTGCCTTTGTGACTGCTGGCCCGGAAAAGGCCACTTGGGCTGCAGGTGGTGGGAGAGCCTCCGTAGGTGGTCCCCTCGGGCTGCCGCTTAGAACGAGGGGTGGGGGGGGGCCTGGTGGACCCCTGATGGAAATCCATTCTGCTTGCCCTTCTAACAGCATCGTAGGGGGGCAGCCGAGAGTGCCGATTGCCACCTTCTCCAGGTCCCGTTCCATCATGAAGAGTGTTGGCACTCGGCTCTCCATCAGACAGGAGAAGTAGTTAAAAGTGTGCATTCTGGAGGCAGACAGCCTGGGCTAATTTCCCAGTTTTATCCCCTGCTAATGCTGCGGCCTTGGGACAACTGCGTAACTCTCAGGGCCTCGATTTGCACGAGTGGGGTGTTGAAGGTCCAGTTTCCCGGGAGGCCAACGCCAGAATGGAGATGAGCACGCAGGAGGGTTATTAGGGTGCACTCTTGGGCTGGAAACGTGTGGAAGGGAAGGGAAGGAAGCAGGGTGGGCCAAGGGAGAAGTCAGGATGTGATGGAATGTCATCAAAGGCTTCAGCCCACCTCTCGGGGAGCCCTGGAACTGGGATGGGCCAGATTTGGGGTGCAGGGGTCTGGCCTTTATACCCTGCATTGATCAGTCATCAGATGAGGGCTACTGACTGCCTTTAACTGAGGAGTTCGTGCAGACACTCATAGCCTGGGCCACCTGAAGACAGCCCTCCCGGCAATGAAGGAGGGAGAAATCCTTCATTTTTGAAGGGGGGGCGCATTGCATGACAGTTTCCGCAGCACAGGAGTACATACTTTGCAAACTGGTGGCCTAATACGCATGCAGTTTTAGAACAGTGTCTGGAATGGGGCGCCTGGGCGGCTCAGTCGGTTAAGCGTCTGACTTTGGCTCAGGTCATGATCTTGCGCGGTGCATGAGTTTGGTTTGCGAGCTCGAGCCCCGCACTGTCAGTGTGGAGCCTACCTGAGATTCTCTCTGTCTCCCTCTTTCTCTCTGCCCCTCCCCCACTTGTGCCCGCTCCCCTCCCCACACCAAAATAAATAAATAAATAAACAAACTTTAAAAAAAGGCACTCAGCCCCCTCCCCACTGGAAGGACCCATGTAATTGGCAATAGCAGTGGGTAATTTATGGGGTGTGTAAGAGTTTGAGAGGAAGCATTGGGGGTGGCAGGCTTCTATTCTGAGTTTAGCCAAGGCTACATTTCTTCTTAACACTCCTGAGGAGAAGCAGGGTCTGTGGGACGGGGTGAGGGGGTGGGGGGGTGGGGGGGGAGGGGAGGGAGGCTCACTTTCCCAGATGACACCCTTCCGCAGCTAGCTCTGTGTGAAATAGCCAAATAGGCAAAGGTAGTGTCTTCATCTCCTCGGGCTGCCCCAGTAAAATGTCACAGACCAGGGGGCTGAAGCAACAGACACTTATTTTCTCACATTTCTGGAGGGTAGAAGTCCAAGATCAAGCCGCTGTCAGGGTTGGTTTCTCCTGAGGCTTCCGTCCTCAGCCTGCAGACGGCCACCTTCTCTCTGTGTCCTCCCATGGCCTTCCGTCTGCGTGCACACACCCCTGGGGTCTCTCTGGGTGTCCACGCTTCCTCTTCTCATGAGGACACCAGTCCTGTAGGGTTAGGGCCCAGCCTAACCACCCACTGTTAGCTGAATCACCTCTTTAAAGGCCCCAGCTCTGACTACAGTCCCTTTCTGAGGTCCTGGAAGTTGAGACTCAATGTAAGAATCTGGGACATAGGGGGGCACCTGGGTGGCTCAGTCGGTTGAGCATCCGACTCTTGGTTTCAGCCGAGGTCACGATCTCACAGTTCATGGGTTCAAGCCCCACATTGGGCTCTGTGCTGCCAGCGAGGAGCCTGCTTGGGATCCTCTGTCTCCGTCTCTCTTTCCCCTCCCCTGCTTGCTCTCTCTCCCTCTCTCAAATAAAGTTCACAGTTTGGTCTGTGACTGGCAGTTACATTCATCCCCTCGTTTCCCTGGATAGGGCCTGCTCATTCCTCCAGGGCTGTGCTCCATCACCTCACTCTGTCCCTCCCTTCCCTCACCATCGAGTGCTCACTGTCTTCCCCACCCAGTCAGGTCCCTTTGCCCTTCCTAGCTTATCTCTTCATCGCCCCACTTCCTCAGAGCAGTGCCTTCGACGGCTTTGCTGATGGCTGAAAACCAAATCGTGTTAAGGCATAAATGGCTGAGGGGCGCCTGGGTGGCTTAGTTGGTTAAGCGTCCGACTTTCACTCAGGTCATGATCTCGCGGTTCGTGGGTTCGAGCCCCGCGTCGGGCTCTGTGCTGACTGCCGGCTCGGAGCCTGGAGCCAATTTCAGAGTCTGTGACTCCCTCTCTCTCTGACCCTCCCCTGCTCACGCTGTCTCTCTCTCTCTCCTAGAAATAAATAAAACATTAAAAAAATTTAAAAAAAAAAAGGTATAAATGGCTGAGTAAACTACGCAGGGTTTCCATTGTATTTTCACCGTGAAGACACCTGTGGGGGCTGCTCTACATGGGGTACGGGTGACTTTTGTTGATGAGAGGGTGACAAAACATTTGGGAGCCTCTGAGGATTTTGACTTACTGCCTAAATTACAGTGAGCGTTTGTCATCAAGCCAAGGGCTCTGCAGATTTTACTGGGCGCGGGCTTCCCCTGGGGATCTGGTTACACTGCAGATCCTGATTCGGGAGCTCTGTAGGGGCGGCCTCAGATTCAGCGTTCCTGGCCAGCGCCCAGGTCACGTTGACACTTCTGGTCCGCACACCATACCCTGAGGGGCGGGAGTCTAAACCACGGTGTTTAAAATCAGGGGGATCTAGGGGCACCTGGGTGGCTTAGTCGGTTAAGCGTCTGACTTTCGCTTAGGTCATGATCTCGCGGTTCGTGGGTTCGAGCCGCGTCAGGCTCTGTGCTGACTGCCAGCTCAGAGCCTGGAGCCTGTTTCAGTCTGTGACTCCTCTCTCTGACCTCCCTTGCTCACGCTGTCTCTCTCTCTCTCTCTCTCCTAGAAATAAATAAAACATTAAAAAATTTTTTTTTTAAAATAAAATAAAATCAGGGGTATCCCCTGGGGTTCAGCATTCTGTGGCTTCAGGAGCTCCATCTTCAGGCCATGAGGATCCCTCTCGCAAAGCCATGGGGGGTTTCCAGGAGAGGGCAACTTAGAGCCCACCCATCCTGTGGCTCACAGTCTGGATCCTTCCTCTTCAGTGAAGGCTGGGGGTGGGGGGTGGGGCAGGGAGAGGGAACCTGGCCAGAGGGTAGCAATGGCAGGGGACAAGGCACAGAGTCCCTCAGCTAGGGAGGCTGTGGAGGCTAGGTAAGGAGAGCTCGACCAGTATTTCACTGGAAAGAGACCACAAGAGCTTCTGAGAACCACGTGGACCAGAAGCAGGTGTGGATACTGGGAAGCCATGAATCTGCAAGCCAGAGTGAGCTGGCAGGTACCTAGAACGCAAGGAGCATGAAGAGATAGACTTTACCCCTATGCTTGCCGTGTTTGAAAAGATTTTGCAGCCAAGCTGCCACGATTACATAATAATCCGCTCACGTCTGCATTTTTATCCAACAAAGAACACTAAAATGAGAAACCAGGGCTTCTGGTCGGCACAATCAGGTTGGCCGCTTTCTCTGCCGGAGTGGATATAAGCCTAGCCCAAAGCAAAGGTATCGGACCCGCTTGTCGCCTGAGGGCCTTCTCAGAGACAGACGTGTGGTTCTCCATTTAGATTATGGAAATACTGAAAGTAGTTGGCCTATTCCCGTTAGTTACCTCTTCAGGATCTCGGACGCCAGAAATGTCAAGCTGATAGAACTGAATTAGTCCAAGATCCATTTTACGGATGACAAAGGTTGTGCCCAGAGAAGTTAAGGGAGAGCCCTTGGTCTATGTTGAAAAGGGGAGAACAAGACAGTAATGGGCTGGATGGGACCAAAGATGGGCCAGACTCCTCCCCTGAACCAAATGAAAGACACTTCTTTAAGCCCCATGTTTCTAGTTGCTAGAGGAAGGACATCATCTGGAAAGAAGTGGGTTCTTTAGACCAATATTAATAAACCCTATTTGGACAAGGCAGAACCTGTGCTACAGGTCTCTGCCCCAAGATCCCCAAGTGTAGGGGTTAGATTGGCAGATTGGGGCTTGACTTGAAATTGAACCCACCCCTAACCACATGACCTCAGGACACAGAACTCTAAAGGCTTTTCATTCTCTTCTTTCTGAGATTTCTCTTGATATCAACCCCAAATTTCACTCTCCACCCACACATGTGCCCCTCATCACTTACCTTTCATCCGTCCGCTGCCCTAGAACCATATCCGATCCAGTACTTACCACCCACCTGCCTATTCATCTGCTCTTCCAACCCATGTGCTTCCTGTTTCTTGTCCATATGTGTGCTCACCATCTATCCAATCACGTGCCTGCTGTCCGTCCATCCACCCCTCCTTCTCTTCACCATCCACCTAGTTGTTCACTCACCAACCCACCCATCTCCCACCTACTCATCTCTCCTACCCATCACCCCTCCATTCACCCATTCACACACCACCCTCCCAGCATCCATCTATCCATTTATCTATCCATCCGATTCTTTATTCATTCATCATTTGTCGAGAGATACAGTGGTGAGTAAGTTCCAGCTTGTATCCTCTGGACATTCACAGTTTAGTGTATGAAAGTAATAGCCTTCGAGAAACACCTTACTGGGGAAAAAGAGCAGGAAGAATTAGTGGCTAGTGCTGCCTGGTAGTATCAAGACAGAGTCTCAGAAGAGAGGGCGTCTGAGTTGGGTCTAGAAGACACCTGAAATCTCACCAGTCACTCCAGGTAGAGGGAACGCTCTACACAATGGCTGACAGGGTCTGAGGAACACTCTCAAGTTTGGGGAGTGGCTGTAAGAAGCTCGGCTTAAGATGTTGGGAATGGAGAAAAAGCTGGTAGGAGATGAGTCCCAGAAGGCCACCTGGGACCAGTTTTGAGAAAGACTTTGCATCCCATGTTACAGAGGTTGAACTTCACGCCAAAAAACCAGCGTCATCGGTGTGCCAGGGCCATGATTTGTGCTTCAGAATAATCTCTGATGACAGTCATTAAACTGAGATGGAGGGAAGAGACTAGAGGCAGAAACACCAGTTAGAAGATAATTGCATCATTCTAGAAAAGAGATGACAGGGATCTGGCTGTGGGAGTAGAAATGACAAAATTTGAAAACAATTTAGGGGGGTGAGTCATTTGCATTAGTGGAACTGAGATTTCTACTGGGGGCCACAGAGCTGACAGTGAGATCACTTGCTGAGTCGGGTTGCTGAGCAGGAGGAACCAAATGGTGCAGCCAGAGGAGAGGAGCAATCAACCGTGGCACATGAGTGTTCAGTCCAGAGCTCAGAAGACATGCCCTTCAGGTCGTGGGTGTGGCTGTGGGTGTTAAGGCTGTGTAGAAAGAGCAGATGGACCACATAGAATGCTGCGGAAAGGAAAGGCCCAGGTCAGATGCTAAAGACAAGTCTGGAGGCATAACTCCACCAAGATACCGTTAGGCTTGGTAATTGTTGGGGCCTAACCCAGTTACCATCGTTGCATAAGAGATTAGCCAAAACGTAGTGCTTTAAAACAACAACAATCGTCTCATCATCCCTCACTGCTTAGAACAGGGCTCAGTAGAGAGAGACTGCCCCTGTTCCCGGCGTCAGGCCTCACGGGGAAGTCTCTCACGCTAGAGGCTGGAATCGTCTGGACGGGCTCTCCATCATGTGTCTTGCGGTCGATGCTGGTTGCTGGCTGAGGCCGTAGGTGAACTGGCAGCCAGGGCACCTGCACGTGGCCTCTCCACGTGGCTTCTGGGCATTCTCACAGCATGGTAGCTGGATCCCAAGAGCGAGCATCTCAAGAGAATTAGATGGAAGCTGTATTGCCTTTCCTAACCCAGTCTCAAGGGTCATATAAAGTCACTTCTGCCACAGTCACAGGGCAGCTCGGGTTCAAGGAGAGGGAAGGCCAACCCCATTTCTTTGATAAAAGGAGTGTCAGTGGGACATTATAAGAAGGGCGTGTGGGCTGAAAGGTCTTGTAGTGGCCACCTTGGAACTACGATCTACCATGGGATGTTCAGGTCTCTGGGTGTGGTGGTGGAAGTCCAGCCGAGATGGGTGGGTATGGAGTATAGAGTGATCAGGACGTGGAGAGAGCACGTCACATGTTTTCCTAGGTAGTTTGGCATCGGGAGGACACAGGGAGTCTTGAGAAGGAAGAGTTGGAAGCAAATGTTTATTTTAGGAAGAGAGGGAACTTAAATGTGTAGACAGGGAGAGACCGAAGAGATTAGAGAAGAAGAATAATTGATGGAACAAGCTGGCTGAAAAAACCGGGAGAGACAGTGCGCCTCACAGTTGCTCAGGCAGTGGACCCTGCAGGCAGATAGCCGGGGATTCAGATCCCTGCTCGGTCAGTCATTACCGAGTGGCCTGGAGTAAATCTTGTTCCTCTTTTCACCTGGGTTTCCCCACCTTTAAAACTAATAATAGAGCAAACCTTTTCGAGCTGTTGTAAATATGAAAGAAGATAAAATATTAGGATGGTGGCTGGCACGGAGCGAATTGCTGATGGCGTGATAGCTACGCATGGCTAAGTGTCAGCACTGGGGCAGCGTGGGGGTGGGGGAAGTGCTGCTCTCCACAAGGAGGAAGGAGTTATTCCTGGTGAGGAAATGGGGTACTTCCGAGACTGACAAAAACCAGGAAAAGTTAAAGTTTGGAGGCAAGAGGGATGGAATCTAGAGACTTGGTGCCTCAACTTACCTCTCTTTTGTGATTGCGTTAGGATATTAGGGCACTTGACAGGATTGAGGGAGCGGGAGCAGGGCGGGTTGCCAGCTTGAGGAGGGAAAGGAAGCTGCTGACCTAGGGAATGGAGGGGGAGGGGGCAGGGCAGTGTGGCGGTGGGCGGGGGGAGGGCATGGGAAATCATAGGCCGGGTAAGAGCTGGCCACCCCTTGTGGATCAGTCCATGGAGGTAGAACAAGAGCAACTTGCAGTCTCCTATCAGATGCAGCTGTGAGATTTTCCCCAACAGGGTGACTGGTACCAGGGAAGAGGAATTAGAAACTTGGATTGACCCAGGTGCTCGGGTGGGAAGACCAGTGGGAAGGGTGCTGAGGATGCCGAGGAGGCCACAAAGCTACCGATCACCAGTGCAGCCAAAGCCAGTCTGAGAGGGAAGAGAGGAGGGTGTTGGCCTGTTGACCTAGGAATGGGAGAAGAGGTGGAGCCTGGAGGTCCAGCGGACACAGGAGAGTTAGATAAATGGATCAAAAGAGTGGGAAGATAGGAAACATGGGTCAGGGAAGGAAACTTCCTGAGCTCATGGCTTTCACATGCACACAGATCTTGGCCAAAGAAGAACTGTCCACCCAATGTAATTTGCTGTGGCCCTTGACCTACCCCCTAGGGTTCCGCTTTCACCTACTTCCTGGATGGCCTTTCTCATGAAGTTCCCTCCCACCCAACACACACACACACACACACACACACACACACACACACACACACACTCAACTCGGCCTCACTCACACCCTCTTGAGTCCTGTGTTACTGGGATTTCTGGTTAGTGTCCCACAAAATTCCTGGTGGCTGCTAATGTCAGCACAAGAAGAAAGAAAGGCTGAAGAGTGTGGACCATGGTCAAGGAGTCCTCCCGGGCTGAGGCACCCACAAATACTGGGCATCCTGTGCGACTCAGCCGCTTGGCGCCCCTAAGATCTGTCATCTCAATGTGTGAAACGGGGAGAGTTATTTCCATGTGAAATCTCCCACAGTCTCGTCACCTGGCACATCCTGCCCTGGGTGGTGTTGACATAAAAACAACTTGAAAGAAAAACCAGAGAAATGAGGAAGTTCACATTCATTAGAGCAAGGATTTTTCCCCCTTCTAAAATTAACTCTTTGACAAATCTTTCTTGGTGGTTGTGAAGAGAGGAGGGCAGGAAATAAAAAACAAACCAACAAACAAAAACCCAGTATTCTTTGGATTCAGGGTATACTTTCTAGTCTATGGGGTTAGCAAGTTTTCTAAAACTATGGAATTCATTGCATGACTTAAATAATAACTATGGTAATAAAATCTCCCATTTGATGGCTTATTGTGTTTTAGACACAGTGACAAGCACTTTTCCCATATTCCATTTAATTCTCACAACACTGCTCTGAGGTAGTTGTTAAAATTCTCAATTTACAGAGGAGGAAACAAAGCTTAGATTAAATAACTCACGCAGGATGACACAGTAAGCGATCAAACTAAGACTTGAACCCGAGATGATCCGATCCCCTAAATCCGTACCTACGATCGTGTTGGTACACGGAAAATTGGGGAACGAAGACAAATCATCCCCAAAGCACCATTGTGGCAACACAGTGTTTGGGTGTCTTTTCATCTTGCCTTTTTACGTGTTTTAATTTATGTGCATGTTTGTGGGTATGAATCTATGTAATTATCATATACTGCTTTGAGCAAATTTCCCTCCTTCCAGTTAACATTATGCGATGTTCCTTTCCCCTGGTGCTATCTTGTCTCCCTAGCCATCATTTTTAATGGATTCATAGTTTCATCTGGTAAATGCACCACACTTTATTCTTATCAGCTCCTTGTAGCTGAAAGTTTAGATTTTGGCATTTTACTTCTGCCGCAATTCCGAGGCATACCGTGTTTTTCCCGTGCACGTAGTGTTTATGATCACTTCTTTCGCTTAGAGGTGGAATTGCTGAGTCTCAGCATAGGAACATTTTTATGGATCTCAGTTCGTATTCACCAAATGCCTTCCCGACACAGCTTCATTAATTGATGTTGTCATGGGCAACAATTTGCACTGTGTCAACGGCACTAGGTAAGATTTGGGGCGATTTGATGGGGGTGAAATGGTACCTCATTATTTTAATTTGCCATTATTTCCTTACTAATGAGGCCATGCCATTCTTCTAAATGCTGGTGAACTGGTTAGGTTTTCCCGTTGGTGAATTATCTGCTCGTGTTCTTTGCCCATTGAATTACTGGCAACTGAAAACTTTTCTTTTCTCCCCATTTTCTGATCTCTACCTAAGAAAGAACTTTGCTGCAAGTATTTGATTAATGTTCTGTGCATATATATACATGTATAAATGATTTATACATGATTTATATGTAAACAAATATTTTTAACTGTGAAGTTAAGCTAGTTGGTCTTTTTACTTTTTGGCCTGTCCTATCATTTGAACACATAGAAAGTTCTCCTTCCCCCAGAGGCTAGCTAAATATATACTTCTACTTCCTTCTGCTTTTTCTATTAGATTAAAAAAAAAAACATATGTCTCTCTTTTAGCCATGTGATATTCTTGTGTGTATATGGTGAAAGGGGGTGACCAACCCTGAGGAAAACCACCGGCCCAAACTCGAGCAATGAAGTTCACAGATAATCCGCCACCACCACCATCACCAAACAGAAACCAACTAATCTTTTCAAATTATTCCTCTGCTAAATCTTTCCAAAGAACTGATAGATTATGTCATAAAATTGACTGGGGAAAGTTTATTTCCCTTGTCCAGCCTTTGGTTGAAGGGCTGATAAACTGGGAAATGACTCAAAGGAGAGCAGACAAAGGGCCTAGGTAGCCCATAAACCGGTCAATAAACCCTCCTCTCCCCACTGATTGTCAGGTACATATGCAGCTCCAAGCACCAAGGCAGGAACTCACTGAGATGACACAGGCTAGTTGTCAGCCTTCGCTCTTCTGGGCTTCTCTGCAGAATTTGCTACCGTTGGCCAGTTTCCACGTCCAACATTGACATCTCTTAAGCATCTCCAGTTCTCTGACCTCTCTGACCATTCCACGGTCTCCTCTGATGGCTTCCCTTATGGGGCCCGCCCCTTTAATGTTTATTTTTCCTGGAATGTGTCTTTGACCTTCTTTGTTTCTCTCTCCATTCACTTGCCTTAGATGAATTCATCTGCTCACATGGCTCTGGTTACCGCCTACGTGCTAACGATGGCAAAATCCATGGCTGTCCCTCCAGCCGCCCACAGGACATCTCCATCTGGAGGTGGCCACGTGTGCTTCTGATCCCATGGACCCCAAATGAGCCCACCATCCTGCCCTATCACCACCCCCAAAATAACCCCTTTCACCTCTTTCTGTCTCTCGGACACGTTGGCTCAGGGAATGGCCTCACTCTTGTAAAGTAAAAACCTTGGAGTCAGACACTCCTGACTTGCCCACACTTTCCAGCGTCCTCCTTCAAACCTCTAAAATCCCTGTCTGCCCATTTTATGCACGTGCCACCGCCTCCTTGGTTTTGGTGCCACGTGGGTGAGTGCAGGAGTCTTCAGACTGGCCCCCTCTCCCTGCCTTCAGAGATCCTTCAGGGACTTGCCCTGGCAAGACACACAGGGCCTTTTGTTGTTGGGTCCCTGTCTTCTTCCCTCTCATTTCCTTTCCCTCTTTCACTGGTATGCCACACACTAGCCAGGGGACCGTGGGGCCTCCGACTACACCAAGATTTTGCACGTGCTGTTCTTACAGCCCGTAATGCCATCTCTTGCCCCTGTGATCCTCATTTCCAAGCCTTTGCTGCTCTTCGGGTCTCCTTGGCCATCCCATGCCTGGACTTCACGTGCTCGCTGTGAAGGGAGACATGAGACCCCAATGCTGCCGGCCCACCACCATCTCACCCCTTTGGAGCTCATCTTGGGGAACAGACCCGTAATCTGGGGATGAAGGGGATGGTCGGTCTGCATCTAGGTCAGCCTTCGGGATAAAGTCTTCCTTTGCTTTTCAGGGTTTATTTGGGGGCTGTCTCTTTGTGAGAAAGCCAAGATGAAAGTACATTTGATTTCCATTTTTTGAAAAAGGAAACTCAACGTGTGTTTCGTTCTTCACAGTTGGAGGCTCTTTAGTATTCTTTGTAAGAGTCTTTCTCCGGGGTGGCTTAGCTGAGCTGTGTGGCTCTCACCTGAGCTGCGGGGTCGCCCTGCGTTTGCATATGTAATCAGAGCTGTCTGTCTGCCCTGGTCTCCCCAGCAGGCAGCTCGCTTGGGAGAAAGCTCGGGCTGCCCATGTAGACGTGGGTGGTGTCTTCCCAGCCAGCAGGGCACCTGACTGCTCAAAACAGCACAGTTCCTGAATACCGTTGTGGCCCCCATGCAGCTGAAGTGGGCCAGCGGGTCCGGAGTCCTTGATCACTCAGTCCTGTGACATTTATTGGACCCCTGCTACAGTGCAGAGCACTGTAGCTTTGGAGGTAGGTCCCTGTCTCAGTTTGGGTTCCCCCACCCCCAAAGCAGACCCTGAGACAAGGTCTAAGAGATGCAGATAGTTTACTCAGGAGACTACCTAGGAGGCCCGAGTGAGGGAAGGACAAAAGTGAGTCAGGAGGGGAAGAAAGCCAATGGCGGGTGCTCTGACAAGCAAGTCACCGCCGTGGGCAATGGGACGCAGTCTCCCTGGGAACGTTGTGAGGCATCTTGTGGAACTTCTGAGAATCCTGTCACCTGGAAGCCTGGGGCATCAATGCACCAAGGCTCAACTCTAGGGGGTGAGCTCTTCTGGCCCCAGGGCTGTTAGCTCCCTGCACTTCAGGCCTGCACATGCTTGCAGCACAGCCAACCCCTAAGGTGGCCCCGAAGCCAAGAGAGGCAGGCTCTTGAGGCAGGAAGTTGTCAGTGTACCTTGAAGCTGCCCACCGTGGCCACGGGTAACTCAGGTGCGTCAAGGTGGTGCAGGACAGGGCGTCAACAGGGTGTGCTACAGATGGAGAGCTGGATTAGGCACGGGACCTCTGCCCTCAAAGAGCTCACCCCCTTGGGGGAAAGACAGATAGGCCAGCAATCTACACATCAGCTGCCCAGACAAGCCTTGGCTCGGAGAGCTGCACAGACCGTATGGGGGCATGTAGTTCACCCCATGCTGGGGGACATGGACGATAAGTGACATCTTCCAGGAGCGCATGCTAGTTGGGTCGAGGCTTGAAGGATGCATGTTCCTCGGGTACCTCGGGTACAGAAAGCGGAGCAATGCCCTTCCGGGGAGCCCCAAGCGCGCATGGAGGGCTTGTGCGGTGAAGGCCACGTGGTGTGGCCAACGCTTTGGCTGCTTTACAGGGAGGAGTAGACCTGGCCAGAGTGTAGACAGGGCCAGATTGTAATGGAACTTGACCAAGCCAGGAGGCTTTTGCATTGCAGCCCCCAGGAGGCAGTGGGGGGCCCATCAGCATTTAAGTAGTGATGTGTTCCAAGCTTTAGGAAGCCTGGAGGGTGGGCTGGATGGTAACAGGTAAAATTGGAGCCCAAAGATCATGATTAGGAGGCGTGTGGGTCAGGCTCCGGGCAGGAAACAGATGGCATTCTCAGAAGGAATGGAAGAGTTCCCAGACAGCCAAGTCCCGTGGCTATAGAAGACGGCCATTGGACAGGAGTTGGGGGCTTAGGCAGAGGAAAGCAGCCGAGGGCCAAGCTCACCATGGGAGGAGAGGCAAGGGAGCCGAGGGAACGAATCCTCGAGGGTCCCAGCCTGCCTGCTCTCTTACCTCCTGCCAGAGATGCCCATTGGTTAAATCCAACCCAAAGCTGGATGGCAGCTTCCTAGGGGATGCATCCTGCAGACACCAGCCTTTCAGGGCTCAAAGCAGGGTGGAGAAGCCCAAAGAGGGAGCCTGGAGGGACACACAGGGTAGCCCAGCCCACGATGTCCCTGCAATTGGCTGGGCCAGAGATGACAGCAGGTGAGGTCAATGCCGAGGGGTCTGTGGCACCTTGTGGGAGAGGTGGTGAGTGATCTGAGGACACCGGGCTTAAATTCCTGCCACTAAAGGATCATTTCTCAGGTGCCGATCTCCTTCTGGTGAGCATGTAACTTCGAAGAGGGGTGAGGCTTTGTCTGTACTGTGCCTTTCACTTCAGTGTTAAAAGCAGTGTCCATAGAGCGTGGGGGCAAAGCCTGGACGAATCTTTGAGAAAAAGGGCCCCATGGAGAGGAGCCACAACCGATCTCCATGGAGCCGTATCGGAAGCTTGGTAGGCACAGGAGAGCAGGAGGGGGAGAGACACAGCACAACCTGGTGACCAAGGGCTAAGGAACGAGAGTGTGGAAGGGCCCTGGAGGAAAGCTTAGCCTGTGCTGCAAGTGCCAAGGACCGATCTATCCAGGATCCCGTGGGATCCGCTTCAGGACGATCCACCACTGTACGCACACAGTGCCTGCCACCACACACAGGGACAATATGCAAGCATTACCCCTCTGTATCCACCTCGTAGGACTGACATAACAAAGCACACAAACTGAGCGGCTTAAACAAGAATGCGTCGTGGCACAGCCCTGAAGGCTGGAAGTCCAAAATCGAGGTATGGGGTGGGGGGGTGCTGTGTTTCTTCTGAAGGCACAAGGGAAGGTCTGTTCCAGGCTTCCCCCCCGTCTTGGTTCCTTGGCTGTGGCGGTGTAAGTCTAATCACATGTGTCCTCCCTACGGGTGTCCATCGCTGTGTCCAAATTCTCCTTTTTCATAAGGACACCAGTCATACTGGACTGAGACCCACATCAGTGGCCTCATCTTAATCATCTGGGAAGACTCTATTTCCGAAGAAGTTCACATGAAGGGGTCCTGCTCGCGAGGACACATCTTTTGGGGGCATGACGTTTGACTCACCATACCCACCTCCAGCTAATACATGGAGTCCGTGTGACCCAAAGGCCCAAGGAATCTTGGGGAAATTGAGAGCATTAGCTCAGCGATCCTCCTGAGGGCCATGGACCGGAGTGCTGACATGAGGCCCCAGGGAGAAGAGTCCTTCCTGGAGAGCTTCGGGAGAATTGTTTAAATAGACACACGCAAAACACCAGCATAGAAATCCCCAACTGAATTTCAAATATCTGGAAGCTGCAGATGGAACACGGTACTGTTCGTTGGGTGCTCGCCTAGTGCCAGTGTCTAGGCTCAGATTCCCACCTAAGCAGACCCTGAGACAAGGATTTAGGCGCAGCAATTGATTTGGGAAGTGACCCAGGAGGCACTGGGAGGGGCAGAGCCATGAGAGAGGGAAACAGAAAAGCCGGTAGAGGGTGAGCTGATGAGCGTGTTACCACGGTGGGCATCCGCGGCCCAGTGCCTCCTGGGGCCTCCGAGAGGCCAGTAGAGCATGCCTGGGTGTGGAAGCTGGGGGGGGGGGAGAGAGAGAGAGAGAGAGAGAGAATCTTAAGCAGGCTCAGCCCAACGTGAAGCTCGATCCCACAACCCTGAGATCACGACTTAAGCTGAAATCAAGAGTCGGACACCCAACTGACTGAGCCCCCCCAGGCACCCCTCAGCCAGCACTCTTAAGCACAAACTTTGTAACTGCTCCACTAGTATGAGTGTCGGGTTATGTTTCTCTAAAAAAAAGATGAGGCTTGCTTTTTCTGAGTTGGGTAGGGAACTAACGTTGACACAAAGCAGAGACCCGGTGACCCCCCCGGGGCAGACAGGAGACACCTGCGTCGCCAGACTTTTGACTGTGAGCCTAATGTTTCTGCGTTTCTGCAGACAGTGCCCTGAGATTTGTTTCTGAGATGTGCTGGAGGCGGGGAGGCCCCCGCCCACACCCCTCCTGAGGCCTGGCGGGGCGCGTGGCTGGGTGTGAGGACCCAGGCCCGCGGGAACCACACGCAGGCCCCCTGCTGGCATCCGTGTGCCACCCAGCTTTTGTGGGCTCTCCGGTTTCCAGGCTCGCGGCTGCCTGCCCTTCCCCAGCTGTTCGCCAGGCCCGGGGTGGCGGGGGAGACCCTGCCGAGGGGCCGCTTAAGTTTCTCGCCACCTACCGCTGCGATGACATTCTCCCCTGGTTCGCGCGGAGTGACAGTGATAGATTAAATGCGCCAATTAAATTAGATCCTATTTTAAAGAGCTTGAGCTGGATTTACTTTTAATTATAGCACTGTGCTCGCTGATGAGGCATTGTCGAGGACTTAACAATTGCTTGATTGTGCATCCGAGCGCTCAGAGCTCAGTTTCTGGGGAGAGACCAGAGGAGGGGAGAGGCAGGCAGGGAGGGAGGGAGAGAGAGGAAGATGACCTGTCTCCACTGAGAATCCATCTCTCTTCTCTTCATTTTCTGCTTTCTGCCTCCCATGTTACCTGGAGGTTGAATGGGCCGGGCACAGGGTAGAGAGGGGGGCCAGAGGCCACAGAGTCACCCTGGCTTGGGGGCCCCCATCCTGCCTCTGCACCTCTTGACTGACTGTGTCACCCAGAGTCAGGCAACTGCCTGTCCTGTGCGTTTCCTTCAGTGATTCATGGATTCCTCTCAACAAGAACTGATTGAGCTTTTAGAATGTACTGGCACAGTTCTAGGTGTTGAAAACGGGGCAGCAAACGAAAGAGGCAAAATCCTCTGTCCGATGGAGCCCCCATTCCGGCGGTGGGGCTGCAGGAGAAGCAGTAAGCAAGCGCATTACACGGTGTCAGGGGCTGTAAATGCTGACAGGAAAACCAAGCAAGGTCAAGGCATAATGGAGGAGACCCTGTTTTAGACAGCGGTCAGCAAAGGTCTCTCCGAGGGTGGCGTTGGAGCAAATCCCTGAAGCAAGCCAGGGGCCGGGCCGTGTGGATATCCGGAGGAACAGCATTCTAGGCCAAGGGAGGAGTGAATGCAAAGGCCCCCTCTCCCATCAAGCGACATCCCCGCTGCCCTCTAGACCCTCTGCCATGCCACCAGCTAAGCCCTGTCCATGTGGCCACTCCTCTCTGTGTCAAGAAAGGTGGGTTCTTTTTTCTTTAATGTATATATATATATTTTTTAATGTTTTTATTTATTTCTAAGAGAGAGAGAGAGAGAGACAGCGTGAGCAGGGGAGGGTCAGGGAGAGAGGGAGTCACAGACTGAAACAGGCTCCAGGCTCTGAGCTGGCAGTCAGCACAGAGCCCAACGCGGGGCTTGAACCCACGAACAGCGAGATCATGACCTAAGCGAAAGTCGGACGCTTAACCGACTAAGCCACCCAGGCGCCCCTTTAATGTATATTTTTGAGAGAGAGACACAGAGATGTGGAGGAGGGGCAGAGACAGAATCCCAAGCAGGACCCGCACTGTCAGCGCAGAGCCCAACGCGGGGCTCAAACTCGAGAACCGCGAGATCATGGCCTGAGCCAAAGTCGGATGCTCAGCTGACTGAGCCACCCAGGCGCCTCGACGAAGGTGGGTTCTTAAGTCTTCATGATCACCCTACCGGGCATTCAGTCGCAATCACCCAACCAGGCGTCCAGTCGCTGGAGACGCTGACCTACACACCTGTCTGGCTCACGGAGTGGGTGGGGTCCCTGTGCACTGATTATGTGACCCATCCTGGCAGTCCCCTTTGAGGACACTACTCGCGGGGGCCTGACTGTTGGTTGTAACGAAAAAGAAAAGGAAGTTCGAAAGCCCAAGAGCCAAGTTTACGCATGCCTTGGGCCACAAGTCCTGATGCTTCGATTTTGGTTCCTGCTTTGCCAGCCACGTACAAAGCAAGCGCATTGGGGCACATCTCTTGCCCCTCTGAGCTTCAGTTTTGTCCGTAAACTATAAAGAGTCCATTGGATGGCACCTGGGGTAGTTTGTAGCTTCAGACTTTGAGAACTGGGCTCATGAAGGGGAAGAAGGGAAGGCCCTAGAGAAAGGTCAGAGAGAAGCCCCTGGGCATCGAGATTTCTCAGAAATCTTTGTCATCAGCTTCGACGTGACGGGCCCATCAGTGGCTGGGGTGGCAGAGAATTTCTTGCCCTGACCCCGTTGGGGTCCCCAGAAGCAGAGCTGAGACAAAAGGATTCAGGGCCAAGCAGTTTATCTGGGAGGTGACCCCCAAACACACCGAAAGGGAGACTGGAGAGGTCAGACAGGGCATCACCAAGCCAGCTGCCATTGTGGGGGACGGGAGTGCCATTGTGAGTCCATGAAAACACATGTCTCAGAGTTCTCCCTCCCGAGGCCAGGGAGCCGGGCATTTGCACAGCCAGTCCCATCGCTCAGTGGTGGACGTGGAGGGTTGCTCTGGGGCACTGGGGGTGGGGGCGGCACTGGCCCTCAGCAGAGAGGGCAAAGTACACTTCTAGGCCTGGGGGAGCCCTGAGGTAAAGGAACGAAGGACCTGGTGGTGGAAAGTTGAGTGGCATTTGCTCAAGTGAACACAGGCACGACTCTCACAGTGCAACTCATACAGCCAGCCCCCCAAAGACACAGCACCTCATTGAAAAGGGGCAGCCCCGAGCTTGGGCTCCAGACCTGCACTAGAGAGTGGCTCAGTCGGTAAAGCGTCTGACTCTTGATTCCAGCTCAGGTCATGATCTCACGGTTCATGAGTCCGAGTCCCGCATTGGGCGGGCTCTGTGCTGACCATGCGGAGCCTGCTTGGGATGCTCTCTCTCCTTCTCTCTCTCTGCCCCTCCTCTGCTCATGTGTATGCACAATCTCTCTCTCTGTGTGTCTCTCTTTCTCTCAAAATAAATACATGAACTTAAAAAAAAAAAAAAAGGGGTGTCCCCTCAGCACCTGGTGGCAGGAGTGCTCCCTGGCCCTAGGTCCGGGCTTCTCGCCTTCAGGAAGTAGCAGGGATGGGAATCAGGAAATGGAGGCCCAGCTGGGTAGGAGAGTGGCTGGTGGAATTACCATGGCAACCAACGCGAGCCCACCCAAGGACCCTCTCGTGATGGAAGAGACCGAGTGGAGACCAAGATTCCGGGAGTGCATCCCTATGGCAGGTGGCCGGAGCCAAAGGGAGTGGGTTTTCCTTACTCTTGACTTTCTAGTCGTGACCCATCTTACGCACATGCGCACACATACACGCTCCTCCCTAAGCTGGTTGGGGCCCGGGGAAAACACCTGTCATAATGTTGTGCCGACTTGCCGCGTAAGCAGGAACAAGTGGGTGTCTCTGTTTTCCCCGCCGCAAAATGATTCAGATGGTACCGGTTCCTTGGCCTCTACCGTGGGAGGCAGCAAGAGCTGACGGAAGAGCGTCTGGGAGGCAGTTGGAGCATCTTGAAAGAAAGAGGTTGTCAAGAATGCCTGCTACGAAATACTGAAGTTTTCCTTTCTTTTTTTTTTTTTTTAAATTTAAAACCTTACGAGTGTTCACACTGCACGTAAGAGATTCCAAACCAGCTTCTGTTCTGAGCCTCCGAGCCATCCAGAGCCACTGACCACAAAGTTAAGGTGAAAAAAAAAAAGAAAAAGAAAAAAAAGAAAGAAAAGAAAGAAAAAGAAATCCGAATGAAAAAGCAGCACTCCTGACTTGTGGCCAAATTTCAGGTTGGATCTTAAAAGCTTCCTCTCTGGCCGGCTTCCTGCGCTGACCCCCAGGCTCACTTAGCAATGGGCTGCTGTGTATTCCTTGCCGCTAGATATTGAAAACAGGAAATTAAGGGGCCTGTGGGGGGGGGGGGATGGTAAAGCTTGAAACAACTTCAGAGAACAAGCTGATGAAGTCATAGATCTTATCTCCCTGCCTTTTCCATGTCAGGTTTCTTTAAAGATAAGGTAGTGAATCAAAATGTTCTGCCTTTTTTTTTTTTTCAAGATGGAAGGGGACGATTTCTTTAATACCCCCTTCCCTCCCAGTGTTTCCAAAGATAACCAGATGAGAGAAATGCCTAGATCCTGCGCACGTGCATGTAAAATGCGATTACAGGACCATTTCCCGATCTTGGTCCCTGAGGGCTGGGGGGTGGGGGGGAGGAGGAGGGATGCAGCTTGGGAGGGAGGGGGCGCTGAGCCACCAGGCCCAGTGTCATTGTTGTGGGTGATGATGTTTTCCTTGTCCTTGCTGGTTTATTAAGGCAGGGCTCAAGCCAGAGGGGACACTGTTGGCCTGTGGCCGGGCTGTGCCACAGACCTACCTGAAAGTGACAGCCAGGGACTCGAGGAAAGGAGAAAAATGTGTGTTTGGGTCCTGCCTGTAGGAGGGGGTGCATGCCCAGCAGGAACGACAGCCCTGGGTGCATATTCCTAAGGGCTTAAGGGCTGAGTTCCCCTGGGCTGCCCCAGGTAGCAGTGCTGCCGTGACAATGGCTTGAAATAGGCCAGAAGGACCAGCGTGAGATGGAGGCGGAAGCAGGAAGGCATCCGAGCTGGCCTCTCAGGGTGGAGAGAGGAGGCCAGCGTGATGATGATGTGAGTGCAGACATTAAGGGGAGAAGGGAGGGTGGGAGGCAGGGCTGGGGCAACTCAGGGGTACCAGCGACCTTAGGGTGTACTGACTAAGGACACAGGCTTTGGGACCAGCACACTTTGGTTCAAATCCAGCTCTGCCCCAGACATGTGACCCAAGCCTCGGATTTTGGTGGGTTTGCTGTTGTTGTTGTTTGGGGGTTTTTTGTTTTTTTTGAGGTTTTTTTGTTTTTCTGGTTTTTTTTTTTTTTTCCTGGTAAAATTGGTCAATATGTGTATCGTTACGGAGATTAAACAAGTTAATGTTTTAAAAAGTGCTTGAGGCTGTGAACTGTGCAGGGTGCCGTGAGGAGGTATTTATGTAGTTCCAGCGAAATTGTGCTGAGGGAGGGAGCCTGCCAGGTTAAAGGGAAAAACACAAAGGAAAACACACTCCGCTTATTTATGAAACAGCTTCTCTGGCCTTTTGGTGAACCTCGAGAGCGATTTACATCTGGCAGAGCAAAACTGCGATGAGCAAGAGATTCTGGGTTTTGTGAACTGTTTGGGGCAGTAGACACCTGGCCTTGGCCCTGCCCTACCCTTCCAAGGGTGATAGATGTGGGTCAGGCCCTACAGAGGCCAGGCTTTCCTCCTAAGGCAATTAGGAAAGAGGAACGTTCAGGAAATGAAGTAAGAGGAAGGGATCTATAGAGTAAAAGGGACTGGGGAAGGATGGCAAGGATAATACGGCAGCGGTTGGGGCAGGAGAGGTTGTACAGTGCGCAACATGCACAGCTATACGTAGCAGCTTGGGAGTGGGGATGTGAGAAGAAACAGAACACATTAGAGAAGAAAGAGGTGACAGGCAGGGCAGAATGGGACTCAGGGGACAGCTGCTCCAGGTTTGATTTCATGGGCAGCCCAAGAGAACTGAAGAACTGCTGCTTTCAGAGTTCTTTCTTTGGCTAAGAAGTTTAGCGTAAATGAAGAGGCACAGGTGAGGCCATGTGCTTGTCTCCAAACCAGGAAAAAGAGCAGATGTGACTCAGCAGGTGAGTTTACTGCCCCCTGCCCACCCCCCTCCCGCCCCCTGCTCCTCCCCAGGGAGCACCGGCCTGGGAGGAAGGTTCCTCCTCGTACTCTCCCATCTCCAGCTCCATTCATGGGCCTTAATACCCAGCTCAGGATGCGACCACCACTGATGTGCAGGGGGAGGCGCTGTAAGGAGCAATGGGCTCCAACCCCTTCGTCGGCAATCCTCGCCCCCAGCTGCCCCTTAGCATCGCCAGGGGGGCTACAGAAATTCTGTACCCACTTTCCATTCTGAACCCATAGAATTATAACCTCTACGCACGGGGCCCAGGCATCTGTAGTTTTTAAAAACTCTTCCAGGTAATTGTAACGACAACAGTTGAGAAATTCTCTACTCAAAGAACTTCCGTGACTCCAAGGAGCAAATCACATTCCCTCTCTGGGCCTCAGTTTACCCACAGGCAAAACAAGGGACTTAGAGTTTATAGTCTTGTTAGTTCTAATATTCTGCAACTCTGTGCCTGAGCAGCAGATAAAACACCTATATACCTACATGCATGAGTGCATAGGCACTCAGCACACACGCACAAGGTCACACGTTCCTCTCCTGCTCTGCTCTGCAACCATCTTGCCCCTCCCGATGTAAGAAAGCCTTGATCTCAACTACCTGCCCCGCCACCTTCCCAAAAAAGGCTGTCAGAAAATTCCAGAAACATTTTAGATACAAGACCAAAAGTCAGAAGTTCTGGGTCAATAACAGAAGGGGGAATTTGCTAAGAGAATTGAAGGGGTGGACACGGGTTCCCAGCTTGGAAGTGTCCTGGAGGTCCCCTCCCACTCCTCTGATCCTGAAGAAAGTAGTCTCTGGAAGGTGAAGTTAGTTGTCTGGGGTCACTCAGGTAGTTGGTGACAGAGCCAGGACCGAGTCAGGACCCAAGTGTCGTCAAAGGACTTTGTGCATCAAGATGACCCCAAACGTGGCTTACAATGTGTGGTCCTGGGCTCTGCCCCAGATCTAATGTGTCAGATTCTCTGTGTGTGTCTGAAGAGTATAAGAATATGGGTTTAAAAAAAAATTTTTTTTTTTAGTGTGTATTTACTTTTGAGAGAGAGGAACAGAACATGAGCAAGGGAGGGGCAGAGGGAAAGAGACCCAGAGCCAAAACAGGCTCTAGACTCTGAGCTGTCAGCACAGAACCCGACACGGGGATTGAACTCACAAACCATGAGATCGTGACCCGAGATGAGGTTGGGTGCTTAACCGACTGAGCCACCCAGGTGCCCCCCCTCCCCAAAGGAATCTGATTTTAAATATGCCCCCCTGGTGAGCCCAGAATGTTCTGCACTCTACCACTTTGATAGCAAGGAAACTGACCTGGTGCACTGGAGGCCAGGTAGCCCAGTACCCTCTCTGCCTTTTCCCATCAATCCTGAAACTTGGAGCAATTGTTAAACCGCTAAGGCTTGGGGGCTGGAGATGCCCCATGCATGTCACTGTCTCCTAGAGAGCTGGGTGGCTCAATGGCCTGGAATGGGGAGGCAGTAATGGGAGGAGACTGACCCAACTGTGCCCCAAACCCGGCGCCTGACTGGACGGCCTAAGGCCAGCCACATGGCCATTACCCCAGGCTCTCCCTGTCCGGAAGCCCACCAGAGGAGCGCCCGCACTGCAGGGAATCTCAGCCAACATCTGCAGCCCACCCTGTCAAGGACGGTAAGGCTGAGTCCAGAGGTCCAGATGTGACACGGGTAAGGCTGACTTATAGCCCAAGTCAGATGGGATGCCATTCACTGTTTTGTGGCTCAACAGATGTTAGATCAGCTGTGTTTTTGACCCCATCCCCTCTGTAATCTGTCCATGAAACTTGAAGCTCAGGGGCCCACGCCCCATGAGGCTTTCTGTAGCCGCTTCTCTTCGCAGAAGAGGGTGTGGCCATAATAATTGTGGGTGGCATGTGTGGAGAGCCCGTTGTAGGCCTGGCTCTGTGCTGGGTGCTTTGCAGACATTTCCTTCTTGGATCCATATGGGTGTGGTAGGCAGGATAACGTCCCTTGGGAGATGTCGGTGGCGTCCTAATCCCCGCAACCTATGAATGTTACCTCATAAGGCAAGAGGGACTTTGCAGGTGTGATTAAGTTAAGAGCCTTGAGATGGGGAGATTAACCTGCCTTGTCTGGGTGGATACAATGCAATCACAAGGGTCCTTAATCGGGAGAGGCAGAAGGGTCAGAGTCCAAAGAGAAGAGAGGATGGAAGCAGATCAGAGACGAGCCAAGATGCTGCACTGCTGGCTTTGAACATGAAGGAAGGGGCCACGTGCCAAGGAATATAGGGGACTTTCTAGAAGCTGGGAAAGCAAGGAGTCAGATTTTCGCCTCTGGCCTCCAGGACGAACACACAGTACTGCCAATAGCTCGGTTGTAGCCTAGTGAGACCCGATTTGGAATTCTGACCGCTCCCCCCTATCCCGAACCATAAGAGCAGACGCTTGTGGTGTGTTAAGTCACAGTTTGTGTTCTTATAGCAGCAATGGGAAACTCATATAATAATGACTCCCACTTCAGAGATGAGAAGATGGAGTCTCAACGATTAATCTCTCTGCCTGCCTGGTTCCTGACAGGGTGACTTCCCACTGCTGCTTTGTGCAGTTGTAAATATTTCCGTAGCCAAGGTGGCCTCCTTTGTCTCTGTGCCTCCCAGTCACGGCACAGTGCCTGCCCATGGTGAGCCCCATGCTCACGCTGGTTGAAGGAGGAAGTGAATGACAGGCAAGCCCACAGTCACCCCTATAGCATGGCTGGTCAGGAGTTCAAGGAGCGTGCCTAGCGTGCAATATTACCTTTTGTTGAAGGACCTGGATGGGGAGGGAAGGGGAAGGGCAAGAGGAGGGACGGAGGGAGACGAAAGGAGGTAGGGAAAAGGAGGGAAAGCAGGGTGGGGGCCTTAAAGGGGAGAGGGAAGGAGGGAAGAGAGGAGGAGGAAAGAGAGGGAAGGGAAGAGGTAGCGGGAAGGGCAGGAGGGAAGGGAAGGGAAGAGGAGGAGGGAAATGAGAAGGAAAAGGGGGCAGTTCTTAAGAGCCAGGAGAGCTCACTGGCTACACAGAGAGCTAGTCCGTGGGCTTCCCTAGTAGGTAGCCTGAGCCAAAGGTCCAGTTGAACTAGCAAGGATGCAAAGGGCACGCAGCGAGCCGAATTCCGTTACCCGGGAAGCACGTCTCAACGTGGAAGAGCACAGCCACGAAAGGCCACCAAGACTTTGTCATCCCATTAAAAGGTGTTGCAGTACAGATGAAGCATTTCCAAAGCCAGGAGGACTTGAAATTTAGCCTGCGGTTGGTGGCGCGTCGACTCACGGAAGCATACCCCACCCCTGTCACGTGCACTCAAGCCCTTCTCCGTCTTTCCACCCCCTCATGCTGCTCTCTGCCCTCATCTGCCCCGGGTTCTCAAGCATTTCCTAGAGACCCAGGTGGGTGGCCCTGTCCCCATTGCCCTGACAGGAACCTCTTCACTTGCCTGCGGCCAGGAGCCTCCGTACAGCCAGGGATTGGCCAGGACGTGACTGGTGAAACCGTTTGTAGAACTTCACTTGCCCAGTGTATCGGGTGAAAGCATAGGTAGCTCTAGAACACAGCAGAAGTTTCTTTCTTTCTCAGGAAACTTCCAGTCCCATTGGCGACAGAGGCATGGACTGTTCTGCGCACAGTCACTGGGGGGTTCAAACCAGTGGAGAGTTCAGTCTCCCTGATAATAGAGGTTCTGAGTCCATTGGTTAAGGGTGGGATATGGGCACTGAGTGCTTTTGACACTCCCCCGGTGACTTTAATGGCCGACAGCGAGGGCTGAGACGCTCCTGTCTTCCAGCATCACCCACGGCACCAACATGCAGCCACCACCAACGTGCAACCACCAGCTACGGAAGAAACAAATCAAAGGGCCACCTGGGAAGTGTTTGGAGGCCAGGCCTGGAAGTAAGACACCTCCCTTCCGTCTCTCTCTCATTGGCCGGAAGTCAGTCACATGGCCACCCTTCACTCCCAAGGGCAGCTGGGAAATGGCAGTCCCGCGGAGTGTCCGGGAACAAAACAGGATGGGTTAAGGATCGACTAGCTGGTCTCTGCCCATGCAAGACTATTGCTATCCCTGATATATGATCGTAAGCTGAAAGAAACATCTCTGCTCTCTCTGTTTGCTTGTTTTATATGACAAAAAGGATATGGAATCTAATGGAGTGAAAAGATTTAGAAGTCCCCGAGGGAGTTAATGGCACAGCCTTCTCTTGAGATAATCTGACCGGGAGGTCGTGAATGGAACGATGTTCACTGGCCCTTGAGCTGAGCCAAGGGGGTAGCTGTGGAACTACTGGATGGGGGGGGGGGGGCATGGTGGAGAGAGGGCGGAGGAGAATCCCCTAGAACACAATGTGAGAGGCCAGCCTAGGCAAGGCAGAACAGAGCCCAGGGGGGAAAAGAAACAACTATAAGGAGACGGGCAGGGGAAGGGCCCTGGCTTCAGAAATGGGCGAGACACACACAGCTTCTGCCTTCAGGTGTTCCTAGGCTTGAGGGAGAGTGCTGGCTGTGCGTACACTGACTTCACTTAGATGCCCGGAGGATTGGGGTGTGTGACGGGGGCAAATGTTCAGCACGGTCCTTTGTGCCACGACGGATGTGGACAGAAGAAAAGCATATGAGGGGAAGGGAGGGAACAGAATGCTTCTCTCCTGTTGCCGGTTTGACCGAGCTGGGGGTATAAGCCACTGTTTACGGTCTGGAGGACTCAAATCAGCAAGACACTCCTGCTTGGGAACTGAAGATGCTTAGAAAGCTGAGCCACAGCCACATGCTGATCAGAACATATATGGTGTCCTCTGGTTTTTGCACCTCCGAGCAGATCAACGGAGCACGGAGTGATTCAGAAAGGAGGATCTGGAAAGCTCCATGAGGACTAACTTGAAAGGTGAGCTATCCTTAATTTGGGAAGCATCTTAGTTTCAGCATCTTAGCAGCATCTTAGCTGCTATAACAAGTTCTCACAGACTGGGGGGCTTAAACAACAAGCACTTATTTCTCATGGTTCTGGAGGCTGGACATCCAAGGTCAGGATGTCAAGATGGTGTAGTTGGTAGTGAGCACCCTCCTCTTGGCTCATAGATGGTTGTCTTCCCGTTGTATGCTCACACAGTGGGGAGAGAGAGCTCCGGTCCCTTCGTCTTCCTATAAACACACTAATCCCATCATGGGGGCTTCCCCCTCATGACCTGTCTACACCTGATCACCTCCCAAAGGCCCACCTCACAATACCACCACATTAGGGGTTGGGGCTTCCCCATATGAATTGGGACAGGGGCACAAACAGTCCACAGGAGCAAGTGAAGGAAAGAGATGAATGCTTATAAACGCCTAAGGACTGGGTGTAATGTTTCCACCAAGCCCAGACTGGGAGAAGTGGAATAGCACTCCAGGCAGCTGCTAATGAGGTGCTTCTAAGATAGGACAAAAGACGCACACCAGAGAAGACGACCGAGGCTCCTCTCTGCTCCCAAGCAGTGTTATAGGCCCCAGATGTGAGAAGAACCAAGAACACTGGTGGAAAATGGGGCCGGCGGCATTGAGGGGTGGTGCATGAGTCATGGGTCAGTGGCCATATTATTTTATCTTCCTACCCCTTGTCCCCGAGAGAGACGTACAGGGGAAAAACGCACAGATCACAGTTGTACAGCCTGATGATTTTTTCCAAACTCAGCACATCTGTGCAGCCGGCACCCAGATCAAGAAGGACCACGACCAGCACCCTAGAAGCTCCCTTATGATTCTGGTCCTTCCCTATAACCAGTGGTGGTCGCTATCCTGACTTCAAGCAGCATAGATGAATTTTGCCTGTTTTGGGACTCTGTGTGAATGGAATCGTGTAATACGTCCTCTTGTGTGTCAGGCTTCTTTCACTCAATATTATGGTGAGGTAGCTGCAGTTTGTCCTCATTGCTGCATAGTATCCCATACGTGCGGATGTGTTAATGCCTTTGATGGATTTTTGAGTTGTTCCCAGTCTTTGACTCTTACTGTTATTCTTGTAAGTGTCCTTTCAGTCAACACCTGTGTGCATTTCTGCCGGGTAGGCAGTGAGGAGTGGAATTGCTGGACGTGGGGTGGGGATGGGGAGTATGCGTTTCTTCAGCTTTAGAAGATCCTTGCAAGCAGTTTTCCAAAGCCGTTGGGCCGCGAAGACACTCCTGAGAGGGAATGGGGTTGCCGACTGGCTGAGATACCCGAGCCCTGGGAATAAACTGGGACTGTCCCTGGAAAACTGGATCAAATCGTCACCGTGTGTTGCAGAGAGCTGAAAAGCTGCAGATGTCCGTGCAGCAAAAAATCCATAGCCTAACACCTTCCCCCCTCCAACAAATAAGGGGTTCTGGCGAAGCTCTTCTTTTATCATTTATGAGGATTCTCCCAAATAGCGCCTTCTCTAGCCGCCTTTGTAGAAGTCCGTTGAACCTGAAACTCTTGGCAGGTCCCTGAACCACACAGCCAAACAATTATATGCTGCACACATCTGTAGCGAGGACCAGGAGGCTTTCTAGGGGGAGATTTATTGCCTCCCTTCCGTCTCTCTTTTGGAAGGTTTCTGGATGCTGCTCCTTGTGTATATAGCACGAGCCTCCGGCTTATCACTACGGTAAGTATAAAAGCAATTAATTTCTCCCCCTTTTGGAAAGCGGAAGTTTTAACTGCGCGTCAGTGCCATTTGCATTTCTGATTTCTATCAAGTTCACACTTCCAGCAAAGAGAGTCCTGCTGATATAATTTGTTTTTTTTAATTGCATATTCTCTGGCAGGAAGCTGCTGCTTTTGCCTCCAAAGCAAAAAACACGTCCGCGTCGGGAGGAGCTCGGCTCTCGGCCTCTGGTGAGGATTCAGTCCCCTTGCAGGCGTCAGCGAGGCAAAGACAAGTGTGGGAATCGGGAACAGAACCCCCCCACACACACACACCGCATTTCTCTATGCACATTCACGACGTCGAGCTTGTGAAAAACAGTTGCCCAATTTCAGTGAATTGGGCAGGTTTTGAGAACCCCGTCACTGTGTTGGGTTGTGATTTACTCACATGTTCAGAGAAATTTTGCTAAGACAAACCAGATCTGTTTCTTGCTTACTCTCACTGGTTGATGTCCGTTTATACTGTTTCCGCATCGTTATTTAGACTTATAGAATGTTTAGGCTCTAAGGGACCCGAGGGACCGTGTGACCTGCCCATCCCCTCATGTTACAGCTGAGGGAAGTGCGGTAGATTGAATTAATGGTCCCACCCCACCTGTTGTCATGGCATTGTCCACCCCCCCCTCGATTTGGAGCATGGCGAAGAGACTTGCTTCGGCCAGTGGAAATGGACTTCAGATAGTTCTGAGCCTCACATATTTCCACATCCTCCTGCTGTCTGCTTTCATTTAAGAAGAACGTGCCCACCTAGCCTGCTGGTCCAAGGGGGGAGATGTGCAGAGTGGCGCTGGCCCAGCCACCCCCCAGTCCTGTGCCATGAAGCCAAGCCCCAGCTGGCAAGCCAAGCCTCGCCCAGATCAGCCAAACCCCAGCCGCCCCCGGATCTGCGGGTGGTACCACAATATCCTCCGACATCGTCCAACATCGCTTATTGTCACGTGCTGCCGAGACCGTGGGTGCTTTTACCTGGTGATCGCTAACCCACACAGGCACTGGAGGCCAGCTTGGAAGAGTGTGACTCAGCCATTGTCACACAGCTGGGATGTGTCAAAGGCAGGTCTAGAACTCGCGTCCCCTGTAGCGGTTACCCCCAGATCTTTACGCCCACGTGAAAGATACTACTTACTTGGTTGCCATTCTTACGGCTCTTGGAAAATGTAGCTTGTAAAACTCATTGAGAGAAAGCAGATGAAACTTTACTTGGCTCTGGGGATTAATGATGTAACAGGGACTGCTCCACTGCTGGTTTGAAGTGAATATGAGTCGGCTGTCCGCCCCCCGTCCCCCGACAGCTGTAGAATTCCGCAGGATGAAGGGTTTAATGGCTTGGGAGCCACTCCAGACAGCACCTGCAAGAGCCAGGCCATCCGTGTGTGGAGCTGGGGCTTGGCCCTCTTCTGGAGGGCCTCAGCAACCCCAGACCGCCTAGGCAGGAAGCCCAGGAAAGACAAACTGCCCCACACCCCATGTTTAGAACTCTGCCCCTTCATGCTAATGCCTCCCACAATGCAGGTGCTTGATAGAGGGGGACACGGAGGGGAGGTGTCACACTGAGAGCTTCCATCTCCCACGTACACCTGCCTGTGAACAAAGTCTTCCGCTATCCTTTCCAAGACTTAGCACTTCTGACCTGTCTCCCCTCGGCCTGCAGAGAAGCAATGCCGGGCATAATTAGAATGCCCACAGCTAACAGAATTTCTGCGTATTATCTTCTCTTACCAGTGACTGCCATGGCTGCCTGCCCCCTGTCATAACTCCAGAGTGTTTGTCATGCTAAAGGACCCTCTTTTCTCCACCTTTAAAACCCCCTGTCTCCATATGGGCTTGGGCTCCAGACAGAGGCTGGGTATGAGAAATGGGAGAAAGAAAACCCATGCTGCCATATAATTGTGCATTTTTGATATTTGGTCAATATCGGCCTCCATCCTATATTACACGTTCAAAGAGGGAGAGATCACATCTACCTTGCGCTATGCCGAGCTCAAACTGCAGTGCCAGGCACAGAAGCAGCATCAATGAATAGTATCTGAATGAGTGGATGAATGAATGAATGAACGAACGAACGAACGAACACAGCTGTTCTGGGAGATAAGCTCACAGATAGCATCTTTGCATACCCGGCCTGACACGGTTCAGTATGTCAGACCCAGGCCTGTGGGTCCTTTGGCATCTGGTGGAGGCCCCTCTGCCACTCCCCATGGCATCATGCCACGCTAAGCTTGTCTCGAAAGATCAGTCACTGCCGAACTGACATCTCTATTGCCCAGGCCCCCCTCGTGGCTGGAGGACACGGGAAAGAGACCGGGAACCGCGGTGGCCATGGCAAGCGATCGACCTCTCCTCTCCCCCCGGGGCAGCCTGGGTCTCTCCCTGGACTCGCTGGCAGGGGCTGGTGAGCTGGCAGCATCTGCTACTGTCTGGGACCGCGGCTGCTCATGTAGCGCCTCCTGCCAGCTGGGCGGCAGAGCAAAGTCACCAGGACAAAGGAGAGTCCAGACTGGCAGGTGCCACCAGCCGCCTATGACAAGGAAGAGAGTCTGACAGGAGGTGTCTGATAAGGGGATCACATGGGCTTTATCCTTGTGCGCTGCCAGGAGACGGGTTATCTGAGCCCCGTTCAGAGAGGATGGAGAGAAATGTTTCTTCTGAGTACTTCTGACTTCCCCGGTGCGCATGTACTGCCGCCGTCGGGGGTCCCCCGAAAGGCACCGGCAGGGCAAGATGTGGGTGTGGGCCATTTATTTGGGAGGTAATCCCACAGAACGGAATTAAGGGGACAGGGGGAGTGAGACAGGGCAGGGAGGAAACCTCACGGAGCCCACCTTAGGGAATGGGGAGGCTGAGCCATCTATCCTCTGACCCCCACTGCTGGAGGGTGGCCCCTGGGCTGTGAAGTCACGCACATGTGCTGGTTGTGCCCATGCTGAGCTAAGCAAGCTCCCACAGGGCCGGAGCAAGCCCTCGGACAGAGAAGTTCAGAGGTGCAGCCCTTGGGGTGGGCAGGCGGGGGTGGGGCTGGAGTATGCTCTGGAACTATCCACCTTGGCTGTGGTCAACGCAGGTGGCTCTAGAGGGTATGAGCGGGACATCAGCAGGGGCCAAATGTTTTGCTTCCGATTGACCCGAAGCTAGAAGACACAGATCCCAGGCCTCTCCCCTTTAACACCGAGATTCCAGCTCTCCCTGAGCCTCAATATTCCCATCCAGGGAAAAATAATAGATTGTGCCCCTTCTGACTTCAAGGAGTTGTTGTGGGGATCAAATTAAAGCAGAGAATCAAATATAAATTATTGTTCTGTGTCTACGAAATCCTGTTCCTCTCATTAACTTGTCCAGAAAGCTCTATTGCTCACCTGTCAGTAGGTTAAACATGGAGGGTTCCAAGGATACAAGTTGTCAAAGATGCTTTAAGAGACCAAGGGTCAAATCCAGTTTCAGATGTGGCAGTGAGTCGACCTGTAGTGGATTCCAAATGTTACTCTATATAAATGTGGTCTCACAGAAAAGAAAACTGTCATGACCTCATTCAAAAAAAATGGTTCCCAGATTTGGCTGGCCCTACTGCAGCCTGAGTTATTGGTCTCCTCTTCGCTCAACCCCCTTCCCCCACAAACTCCTTAGGGTGATGCTACGAATATCCCTGCCCCTTGGGTTCTCCATTATGTTAGTCTGGTGGCACTAACTGCTGTAACTGATAAGCCCACGTCTCAGGGGCTCATTACAACAAAAGGATTTTTTTCTTTTCTTTTTTAAAGTTTATTTATTTTGAGAGAGAGAGTGTGTGTGCAAGCATGAGTGAGGGGAGGGGCAGAGAGAGAAGGAGAGAGAGAATCCCAAGCAGGCTCTGAGCTATCAGCTTCCCCCCACAAAGCCACAGATTTTCACAACCTCGTGTCTTTGCTCACGTTTCTCTTATCTGAAGCCTTTTCCCACCTTATTTATCTGGCCAACCATGTGTCACCCTCAATGAACCCTGCCTCCCGGCGTCTATGCCCTTGTGTAATCTGTTCCCCTTGAATCTGGGCTAGTCCCGTGACTACCTAACCAACAGAACACAGTAGAAGTGACACTTGGACACTGGCCTAACACTTCCAAGCCCTAGAAGCTTCTGCTTTTGTGTCCTTGGAAGCCCTGAGTCATTATTTGAGAAGTCTGGCGACCCCACCAGAGAGACATGTGCAGCAGGCAAGGGAGAGGCCTCAAGGCTATAGGGAGAGAGAGAAAAGCTCAGCTGAATCCAGCCGCCGACCGAACTGGCCAGCTGAATTCAGCCAGCAGAGTGCTTGAGGGCAAGGGCAGCAGAAGAATCGCCCAGCCGATCCTAGCCCAGATTGCAGAATCAGGAACAAATAAAATGTTTGTTAGGCAGCGTCACACTCAGTGCAGAGCCCAATGCAGGGCTCTAACTCACGATCTTGAGGTCAAGACCTGAGCCGACATGGAGAGTCAGACGTTTAACCGACCGAGCCACCCAGGTGCCACAGGAGCCTTCCTTTTTTGACACTTTTCTCCACTCCCACAGAAGCCTATACACACATCTTTCTTACCATTTCTCACTCTGTACCATATTGTGTACATTCCTGTCCCTCTACCTTTCAGGGCTACCCTTTTCAATAGGGTAGACCAAACCTCATTCCCTTCTGTGTTTCCTATGCCTACTGCAGTGTCTGACACATAGGAGGTGCTTGAAAAGGCTTCTTAGAGAAATGCATCTTTGGCATTTAATTGGTTAATGAATTGGAATATGGGCTGAATCTAAGGGAGAGAGCCCAAGGGAATGAGAATTTGTTTCTTTCACCCACAGGTTCATAAACGGGATTCAGAGCAGGCCTGTAGGAGAGAATTGGGCTGGATAATTGGATTCACTTTTCTTAAACTCCAGTTGAACCTCCTTCTATTTGGAAACGTTGGAAAGTTCAAAACTACATTTTTGTGGACTCCTTTCAAACAAGGGTTCTGCCGATCTGATACGGTCCTGAGAGATTTGGAAGGGGGAAGTGAGGCCATCCCTCTGAGGCAGTTCAGGTGGCCAAGTGGGCTCTGCCCATGTGACTGTTGGCAGCAGCTGGAGCCCAGAGTGTGCTGTCTAGTCAACGGCTTTATGGATGTGGGATATGGGCGAAGGAAACGAGCAAACGTTTCCTGACCTCTGGATCATAGCTATGATGGTGTCTGTCCTATGACACAAAAGCCAAAACACTTTTCTCCTTCCTCACTTCCAGTGATTTTGAAAGCACCTAATTCTTTGCATTAAATCCCTTTCCACTTGAAATACCTACATTGCTTTCTGTTTCCTGCACCGACTCCCAATGTAGTCAGGTAGGTTAAGAACAATAAAAGTGAAGAAGGAGAGAGATTTCCTGTAGCTGAGAAGTTACAGAGAAGCGGATGTGGGGTAGCCCTGGGAGAAACTGAGAGTTTGGGGTGGCTAAGCCCTAGGCAATGTGGAGAAATTTCCACAGGGGCCTGGGATACTGGAAAACATCACTGGACCCAATCTAGTGAGTGCTGAGAGCCCAGGTGGCCAAGAGTAGGAAAAGTTTCCAAATTAGGGAAGGTGTGACTAGAAGGCGTGATCTCCTCATGTAACTAGGACGTCTAATCAGAGGATGCCTCTGGGGCTCTGGGGACAATAGGGACCACAGGCACCAAAGCAGGGGTTTCCATGCACCATCTGTAGTTGATGAGCAACATGAACTCCAGATCAGGAGCTGGGGCAGGAAGATTCTGTGTCTGGTCAAGTGTGACTGAGAAGCATCAAGGCTAAAACTCAAAAGGTGGAGCACTGTGGGGTAAGCCTCAAGCACTCTATGGTCAACTACATTTTACAACATGGTGTCGATGAGGCTCTAAGCAGGGGCAGGGATGGTTTGTGGGTGATGGATGTTTTCCCAGGGGTTAGAAAGTAGAATGGAATTTACTCCACTTCTGTATCAACAGTGCCAAAGAGACCCCTGAGCCCTTGCTTCGAGGGTCCTCTCTACATGAATGTGGAAGACTTGCTCATCCAGAAGACCTTGGCTTGAGTCTCAACTCTACCTCTTTCTAGTTGTTTGACTTAAGGCGAGTTAATGAACCTCACTGAGCCTCTACTTCTTAGTTGGAAAGTGGAGATACCCATGTTATTCCCTTCATAAGGCTGCTGTGATGATTTGGGGCAATATTGCCTTTTGAAGCACAATGCTTGACAAACAGAAGATGCTTTAAAAATGATGACCGTGGGGGTGCATGAGTGGCTCGGCCAGTTAAGTGTCAGACTTTATACTTTGGCTCAGCATGATCTCACAGTTTGGGAGTTTGAGCCCTGCATTGGGCTCTCTGCTGTTAGCACAGAGCCCGCTTCAGATCCTCTGTCTTGCTCTCTCTCTGCCCCTCCCCTCTCCTCTCTCTCTCTCTCTCTCTCTCTCTCTCTCTCTCTCTCTCTCTCTGTCTCCCAAAATAAATAAATATTTTTTAAAATACTTAAAAAATTTTTTTAAAAATGATGTTCCCGACCCCAGGGGATGGTGGGAAATACTCATCAGCCAGTCTTGGGGAGGTTCACTTACACGAAACCTATCGTTAGCATTTTCAAAAATTCTTTGACTGACACTTAGAAGGAAAAGAGACACTCATATAAAATTATGGCCTTGTTTGTAAACATATTTAAATCCGTGGTGCTAAGTAGAAAAGAATGAAATACTTATTTTCAGCGACTGGCAATGATAAAATTTAATATTTATTTATTAAGGGTTTACAGTTTGCCAGATAGTTTTCGAAGCGCTTTATATGCATTGAATCCTTTAATACTCCCAACAATCCTATAAGGTAGATACTACTATTACCCTCATCTTATGAAAGATGAGGAAACTCGGGGCTCAGAAAGGCTAAACAACTTACCCAAGGTCACACAGCCAGCAGGATGTCAAGTTCAGAGCTGACCCCAGTTGTTCTGGCTAACCAGCAATTAACCTCTACCATAAAATGCCTCTCATCTGAAGAATATTCTAGGAGAGTTGCAAGATCAGAACTTATTTGTAAGCAGGAATTGTTCTGTTATTAAAGAACTTACAAGGGAGACTGGAAAAAGAAATATATTGCTCGTGCGAGTAAATATTTACATACACCAAAATATTTATGTTCATATATGTGAGTACTGCTTTCCGCAGGGGGAGAGGAAAACGTGTAAATATTTACTCACTGGAAATAGCTGACAAGTAGTTGGGAAATAAGAATATTTATACTGTCCACTGCTTTTGTGCTTGTCAAATTGTTTCATCTGGAGTCTATGCACTAATTCCCAAATTGGAGAAGCAACACAAGAATCCTGAAATTGTAAATTCAAGGCTCCTTTTGGAGATTCCTGACTTGGTTCTGGGACTAATTTCCAAATGAAGTTAATTCCAATTTTCCTAAATCATGTTTTCGAAAAATGTGTAGTGCCTTTTAAGATGTCCTCATTCTTTCTGGGAGGAATTATCCCTAGGCCAGAAATGACAGGCTCTGTCTTTATGCCGAGAGTCCCATGCTGTGGGTTCTGGCTGGGGGACATACCCTGGAGACCACTGCTTCAGCAATGCTTGGAAGTGGTTGGGAAGCAGGTCAAATATCGAACTGGCTGGACAATGGCCAAGTTCAGTGGTGACCCTCAGACAGAGCCAAAGACAAGAAAATGTTCAAATAAAAGACCCACCATTTTGACATGAGTAGTGGGGATTTTGAGAGCGATTATAGCAAGATGGAATTCAAATAAATGAATAAATATATATTACGGGCCTAGTGTCCTGTGCTGGCCTCGGTTGGGTTGATGGTATCACGTGTCATTGTGTTTAATCCTCACGGGTGCAGATATCCTTTGTATCAGTCAGATTGCTTTTAGCCACTAATAATGGAAAATCTTGATGCAACCAATACAAACAACAGAGGGTTAACTACCTTACGTAATAAAGAGGTACAAAGTGAGCATGTTCTGGGACTGGTTCACCTAGCGGTTCGCCCCTGCCAGCTAGGTCTCATGTTCCTTCCATCTCTCCCTCTGCATTCTTGGCATATTGTCCCCTCCTTGATGAGATTGCCTCATGGTCACAAGATGGCTGCTGTAGTTCCAGAAGTCATTCGCAGATACCGCGAAGTCTATTAGAAGAGGCAGGATTTTTATTTTCATGTGCCTTTCTTTCTTAGCCAGATCTTTCCTGGATGGCTTCAACAGACTTCCCCTCACGTAGCGTTGGCCAGAATTAAATCACATGCCCGTGCCTAACCAACACCAAAGGGAACAGGACGGCCATATTTAATTTAGACAAATCACCAGTCCTCTGCCTTCTGAGGACAGGGCTGCGGCCCAATTTCGTTGAAGCATATGGCCTCCTTGAGCAAGGGGGATTCCTGAACGACACTGATGTTGGGTGAGAAAGGATGAAGGACGGCAATAGTAACTGGACAGGCAACCAACAGGCCCTCTCAGTTGAAGGACAGGAAAACAAGACTCAGAGTTGTGACCATGCATTTAGCAAATGCTACGGCTGTAATTTAACCCCAGAGCCTTTTGCGTCAGGCCATGGCTATCTTAAGAACCTGCAGCTGCTACTGCTTTCCTATTACTGGAGCACTTAGGTGTGTGGGCACAATTGATGATTTCCACTGAGCTCCCTTCTCTATTTCCTGTCTAGACAACTGTAAAAGGGCTGTTTGTGTAAATTTCATTCATTCGTAGGCATTCCCCACCCACCAATGGCTATAAGCCTCTTTTCTCCCCCTCTCTCCAGCAATCCTGTCAGAGGTCATACTTGCCTTAGCCTGGAGATCTGCGCGGAAAAGCATCTCTGGACCCGGGCAGCAAATTGTGAGGAGCGTGAGAAGGGACTCTGTTTTTGTTGCAGATACTTGAGCCCGCCCCACACGTCATATCTCCCAGGCTGAGATTCTGACCCCCCCAGCACTCAGTCTCCCCATCTTAGGTTGTATGCTGCCTCTCATCCAGCTCCCTGCCCCTCTGGTTTCTAGAAAACATCTGCCTCCTCTCTCCTTAAGATGACGTCTCCAGTATCTCTTCGTGTCTAGATCCCGGACCCCTTGACACAGACCAGGATGCTCCCCTCCTCCCACTTCCCTTTGTTTCTAGAATTTTTCTCTCCTGTCACTTAGGGCATTATCTTATATCAGATTGCCTTGGGTTAGTCTGTTTCCTGATTTTATTGTGAGTTTCCTGAGGGCGGAGTCTGCATCACTTCATCTTGGTGCAGCTGGCTCCAGGGGAAACTTAGATATCATTAGCGTGGTGACAGCCATCTTCGTTGCAAGTTCTATATGCACAAACTTTGACGTGCACGGGGAAACGTTGTGTTTTGGCTCACAAAGGAGGGAGGAGATTTGCCCATAGTCATTCGTTTTGCCTCTTCGGTTTGTTTGCTCGTTCACTCGTTTGTAATGCTAAAGCACTAGGAGAGTAGAGAGGAAAGACAGGGAAGTAGAGAAGAGGATAGAGCATCTGTTCTACCATGGCAGAGGCTGCTGGTGACCTACCTAAATGTCCTCAATTAACAAAATCTCATTTGGTTCGGGGTGGCAGTGTGCCCAGCGAAAAGTCTGCATTTCCCAGCTACCTTGCAGCTAACGGTAGCTATGTGCCAGTTCTGGCCACTGAGATATGAGTAGAAGTCATCATATGCAGCCTCTAAGAGAGCTTGCAGAGTTGACTCTGTGGTGCGCCACCCAGATCTCTCTTCTGGAATGAAGAACGGGTCGCTTTAAGCACTGGGAGCACTGCTGGCAGACGCCGCTTGCCTGTTAGCACCCGCATGGATTGCCCCAGCTGAAGGAACCACCTTCACAGGAGGCTAGCCTCCAGTTACTTGTCGACATGGGATAGTGACAATATCTGGCCCATTCATTCCAATTGGAGTCAGTTCCCAAGGATCAGCCTGGCTCCATAGCTCCCAGTGCGATTGGTTGAGATCTTCATTGGGACGGCATCCTGGCCTGACTTCTCCTGCTGCCCTCTTCTCCTTCCTTCCCCTCCCGTCTCCATGCATTAAGCCTACAACTGCACCCGCCTAAACCTCGCACAGGCTAATATCCATCTATGTGTCTGAAGCCTGAGGAACTCAACCCGCGGCAGCTCTTTAAAGAGCAGACTTGGTTGACCTACACCTTTTGGCCTTTGGCTTCCCTCTTTCTCTTACCTGCCATACAGACAGCGCACGGATGGTGCAGCGGCCATCTTGTGACCATGAGAGAAGAGGCATAGGATGAAAGCCGCACACCCAGGACAGCCAAGTGACGGCAGGAAGGAGCTTCTGCCCCTGGTGGCACTGTGGAAACGGAGTACAGCCCCGAACTGACTGACTACCTTTGTATTTCTTGTTCCATGAAAAGTTAAAGCAAATCAGGGACGCCTGGGTGGCTCAGTCGGTTAAGCGTCCGACTTCGGCTCAGGTCATGATGTCGCGGTTCGTGGGCTTGAGCCCCACATCGGGCTCTGTGCTGACTGCCAGCTCAGAGCCTGGAGCCTGTTTCAGATTCTGTGTCTCCCTCTCTCTCTGCCCCTCCCCTGCTCACGCTGTCTCTCTCTCAGAAAGAAATAAAAACATTAAAAAAAGAAAGAAAAGTAAAAACAAATCACAATTTTGGCCAAGCCACCGTTGTATGCAACAAAACTGATTACTAATTAAACTAGCCATCCCCAATAGCACGTGAAGGACAGTATTGAGGCTGAGCAAAAGAGAGGTTCATTCACTTAGTAGTCAACAAATAGTTCATGTGCTCCTATTACTGTGTTCAGGTCTGTGCTAGGTATGGGGGGTGGAGCCGTAAATAAGACAGATAAGGTTCCTGTTCTCTCAGAGCATAGTTTTACATGGGGGCGGGGTCCAGATAAATGCATAAATGAGATGCATAGACAAGGTAACTGCAAAGTGTGATATGGGCTATGAAAAGAACAGTCATTCTCTACTAATGCATAACTTGAGGGGGTCTCCTTTTGAAAAGGTGGTCAGACAAATGCTGTCTCAGAAGACGATAGCAAGGTGATCTTTAAAGAATGAGAAGAGAGTCATGTGAAGTTCTGGGAAGGGGATGTAAAGGCTCTGGGGAGGGTGGGAATGCATCTGGGAATAAAAAGGAGGCTTGCGTGCCTAGATCCTAATGAGCATGGGGGGAGTAGGTGGGGGCCACGTGACCGAGGTCATTGTACCCCAAGGCAATGTGCTTGGATTTTAGTATAATTATTCATAATGGGAGGCCACTGAAGCAAAGGCATGTGACATAGTCTGAGTTCTTCTGCACAAGATCACTTTGGCTGTTGTGAAGCATCGGCTGTGAGGTGGTAAGAGGGACAGTAGAGAGGCCATTTAGGAGATCAGGTGGGAGAAGACAGATGTTTAGAATAAGGGGGTAGCTGTGGACATGAAGAGAAGTAATAATATGATTCAGAATTTTGGAGGTAAGTCCAGGAGGCCCTACTCATGGACTGAAAGTAGAGAATGGGAGAGAAAAAGAAAAGCAAGGATGAGTCCTAGGTTTTTGGCTCTAGCTTCTGGAAGAGAGTGAGGCCATTTTCCAAGATGGTGAACACCTAAGGGAACACCTCTGTGGTGAGGAAAGTCATTTCCTTTTTTTACCACGTTAAATTTGAGATGTTTATTAGAAATCTTTTTTTTTTTAATGTTTTATTTATTTCTAGGAGAGAGAGAGAGACAGCGTGAGCAGGGGAGGGTCAAGAGAGAGGGAGTCACAGACTGAAACAGGCTCCAGGCTCTGAGCTGGCAGTCAGCACAGAGCCCGACGCGGGGCCCGAACCCACGAACCGCGAGATCATGACCTGAGTGAAAGTCGGACGCTTAACCGACTAAGCCACCCAGGCGCCCCAGAAATCTTAAGACATCAATATCAGGGCCATGAAAATGCACTGCAGGTCTCTTAGACCTACATCGCCCTTCCCTCTTGACTTCACAGCTGCTTCCCCGCAGTAAATCTCCTGCATGCCCAACCCAGTCTGCTTCCTGGAGGACCCAAAGTAACGCAACTAGGCAGGTAGATGCATGAACCTGGAGTGCAGGGGAGAGGTCTGAGCTGAAGAAAGACATCTGGAATATAGATGGTTCCATATTTAAAGTCACAAACTGGATGACATTGCCAGAGTGTGGGCACAGGTAAAGAAGAGAAGAACACTCAGCTCTAAACTTTAGAGATTTCTTCATAGAGGTTGAGTAGAGGACAAGGGGCAAAATTTTGTGGCCTGGAAGCAGAGAGATGGGCATATTTTAAGAAGCAAGAAGTGGCCAACTGTGCCAAATGCTCCTGAGAGAACCAGCCAGATGAGAGAGGAGTATTCACTGGATTGGGAAATTTGGTAGCATGGAGGTTAGAACCAGTAAATTTGCTGGTTTAGTGTAGTAAGATAGAGGTCCCGTGTGATTATTTATGCTTTCTCAACAAAGAATGAAGTGGGGTCACAAGCTTGCAAATATGGAGAGGGGCAAATACAGAAGCTTGGAAAAAATGAGGATGGTAGGAAATTCTTTTATCAAAAGGAAAATAACAGACTTCTTAGGGAGGCCTGACATGTGGTTAAAGTGCCTTTTTGAAATGTGTGGTCATACATTTTAAGTGAAATCAGTCAGTCTTTCTGGGAAAATGTCAACATGCAAGACAGGGACTGAGGGAGCTGCCCATGACCCAAGGGATAGAGAACCTCCCAAGTTTGGAGAAGAGGTCATTCTTCCCCCATCTCTCTTTATCTCAGCTCCCAGAGTCCTAAGGGTTCAAGGTTGGCACTGCCAGGAAAGAGCTGCTGTGTGGTAGAGCTGTGGGTCCAACCATGGCCCCCAGGATTGCTGGGTCCTCCGGGAGGCCCTGAAGCAGGCTCCATGAGGAGAGAGCTTGTTCTCATGTATAGTCAAGATTCCTTCCAGGCATTCCCTGCAGCATTCAGAGAAAACTTGTGATCCTGGGCCTTGTAGGTGAGAATGATACACTGCTACAACCTAGATATTGAGATGGTTAATTTTTTGTGTCAACTGGGATGGATCAGGGGGCCCAGATATTTGGTCAAACATAATTCTGGATGTTTTTGTGAGGTTGTTTTGGGATGAGATCATTATTTAAATCATTGGGCTTTGACTAAAGCCGGTTGCGCTCCGTAATATGGGGGGGCTCATCCAATCAGTTGAAGGCCTGAATAAAATAAAAGAGTGACCTACCCCAATAAGAGGAAATTATGCTAGCAGATGGCCTTTGGACCTACGCTGCAACAACAAGCTCCTTCCTGGGTCGTTAGCCTGCCACCACATCCTGAAGATTTTGAATTGGCCAGCCTTCATAATCATGTAAGCCAATTCCTTACAATTAATCAGTTTCTCTCTGTCTCTGTCTACTCACATCCTATTGGCTCTGTTTCTCTGGAGAACTGTGGCTAATACAGGTGAAGTTCTAGTGTGACCTCGTTTGTTCTCAAAGCTTGGGGAAGCCTAGATATCAAGGTTAGATTTTTTTTTTTTTTAATCTCCAGAACTGGGAAGAGTGTCTGTCACATAAGGGCCCAATGAGTATTTTGTTGAATAGACAAACAGATAGATAGATGAATGGATATAATCGAAGGAATGATAGATGGATGATGGATACGATGGATGGATGGGCAGATGGATGCATGAATAGATAAATGATTGGAGAGATAATTGGATGGTACTGTGGTAGAAAGAGCATTGATCTTAGAGTCAGATATTATGTGTTTCATTCCCGATTCTGCTATTTACTAGCTTTGTGACCTTGAGTATTTCTTTATAATAAAAATGGAAACAATAATAAATAACGATACTTGACTTACCAGCCCCATAGGAACCTTGTGGCAGGCGAATGAGGTGCCCCCAAAAAACTAATGCCACCCTAGATTGCATTACTCATGTAAACACACACTACTCAAAGACCAAGAGTCCCATGGTATCCTACAGCCCTGAAAACCGCATTTGGAGTACATGTTGTGTGTGCTCTTGAGAGCTAATGTTGTTTTAGAAACCATGGAACACTCCGCACTTCCCAAGAACTTTTATTATCGACATTATTTTTTCTCAGTCTCTGAGCCCAGTTTCTTGGGCCTTGCATTAGTTGACCTTCCTGAAGATTCTGAAACCTTCCTTGCTGCCTGTCTCTCTGCTAAAGAAACTCTATTTTTTGGACTGCATCGCTCACTGGTCCACTTAACTTTTCATTATTTTTTAATGGAAAAAGGAATCCTTTGGCTTACAGCCATTGGAAACATAAGGCTTTGTCTAGAAATAGGAGTTCAGCTTCAGGATCTATCTCCTTTTCTCCATCTCACTGCTTTCCTTGGAATTAGTTTCACTCTCAGGCAGCCTTGCCCCTCGTGGAAAGATGGCGTACTGGCCTTCTGTTACCTGAGGTGTTCTTTGAGTCTAGCTCAATTTCCAATCCAGCCCCCTTTTCTCTTAAATTGCTCCCTCCTCCCAAAACAGACATCCATATATTCAACCAGCATTGACTTCTTGCTTTATATCCTGATTGATGGTCAGACCATCATACAGCATAACTGGTAGGATATCTTCTACCACATTGGTCCTGGGATAAATAATTAGCTCACTGGAACTCCCCTTGGCTGGCTGCCTAAGATCGTGTGATGAAAACTCATGATGTGTTGAATCCTGGACTCTGAGAAAAGATACTATGGGGCTGTCATGGGAAGACATTGGGGATTTTGGGTTTCATTTTCAAAACTCAACTGTGGTTTTGAGTCAGGACAATTCAGTCTAAGAGGCTCTCTGAGGCCACCCCGAAAGAGATAAGCCTCAACAATTATTGCGATGGGCTCATCATGTTGGATTTAATAAAATCAGAGTGCACCCCCACTCCAGAGCAAAATAATCCAATCTGTCCATTTATGAAACCAACTGCTTTTCTCCTGTCTGGGAAAAAATAGGATCGGGCCTTTTTAAATATCGACTTCTCTAGAGTATGGATATGAAGATGTCCTAGAAAAACGGGACACGTGTTTACACAGCACTGAGCCTGCAGCAGTGCTCAGTAAATAGTCCTCCATTATTTGACAGCCGGACTCTCAGCCATTGATCTTGTGCTATTAAAATGAGAATTAGAAAGGCGTAAGAAATGGCTCTCCACAGGCTAGGTTCTGACAAGGTTCTGAAATTGGAGCTTTCTGCTTTACTTCCATGGAACAATGCGTTCAGATATTCATTCAGGGTCCTGAGTGAAGCATGGTATTGGCAAACAGCTCCCTGACCCAGAAAGGCAGTGTGGGCTCGAACAAGAGGCGGGAAGCAGGATGCCATCCCAGTTCCTATTCTGAGCCCTTGTGCCCTGAAACTAGAATACCACCAGCCGCGGCCGCCATTTTGGCTTTCTTTCTTGGCGAAGAACTCCAACACACTTTTCGACTTCGAATCAGAATGTTAGTGCTGGAAGGCATCTTAAAGATCTATCTAGTGCAGTGTTTCCCCACACAGACTCTACTAAGGAGGGGCACACTCTCGAAACTCTCCACCACGGATCAATTAAAATTATATAGATGTAATATATATTTATTAAATTCTTCAATAAACAGTGAAAACCTATTTAAAGTCTTTCTCATTCACTTCTTTTATCACTGAAATAAAACATTAATTCACATTACAGACATTTTATTTAAAGATGAATTTTATAGATTTTAAGAACTAAAGGGTTTTAGCGGTAAATTTGCAGTATGGAAAATTTGTCCTGGACTAACGCCAGGTTGAATGTCGGGAGACCCTGATTCTCTTTCAACCCCTTTTGTTTCTCCTATGCAGAGAGAGAGGTAAGGCCCAGGATCACAGAGTTGGACACCAGCGCACTGACCTTTCTGCTGTCCTGGGCCCCTTCACGATGAAAGGCAATAGATACCAATCAATCTATGAATAGATTTGGTGTTGGTAAGGCTCTGCTCTCCACTTAAGCAGAGAACAATTTGTATTTACCATGTGGCAGGAGTCACAGTGCATGTCTTCACCATATTGACCACCCTGGTGCGCGATTTCCAACTGGAGTGTGAAAGGGCAGTGAGGACATGTTTCAGCATGACAGAAAAATGTGCTGGACAGTGGCTCTTGCCACGAGTACCTTTGGCACCCTTAGCAAGAAGCCTAGATGCGGTCGCAAGGCTGATTCAGCAACTTGAGGCCAACAGAGCCCCTCTGCATCATAGTCCTCGGCCCAGTCCCTTTTCCCTTTTAGGTTTGCTGCCTCATGGTCTCAAGATGGCTGCGGCAGCCCCAAGCATCATCTTCACGTGCTGGCATCTAAAGCAGGAAGTAAGGAAGAGGTAGGAGACCTGTGGCCTTTGCTTTATCTGCTGGCTACTACTTCCCAGCATCTTCCCAGCCCAGATCCTCTGACATCTCATTGGCCCTCTTGGTCTAATCACAATGTTGGGACATGTTGCTGGGGAGCAAGGCAAGGCTCTCTTAGTGAGGAAGCCGAGGGAACGGCCCTTGTCTAAACAACCATCGGTGTCTGCCACACATACCCCCACACCCTGCCAAATGGGAATGGAAAGGTTTCCAGTGGGAGAAACAACCGCGTGTGGATGCCCCACATCCTTTCAATATCGTGAAGCCATGATGAATTTGTCTCTAACAATACTGAGACACCCTGTCCCACAGAGGTGCCCGCATCAGAGCCCACAGAGGCCCATCCGATGAGCATTTGTAAGCCCCCCTCTGAAGGACACATCAACCCAGAGGCAGTGCTGCTCAGAGCCACGGGACAGCTCCCTCTCCGAACTTCTGGAACTTGCCGCTTTACCTGCCACTCCTTTCCCTTCCAAAGCCTTTGGGCCCTCAGAAAGGTCTAAGACACTGTTAATACCTCCATGTGTTTGCCCATCGCATGCTACCCCGGGAGTTCCTGTCACTACAAGCCACGTGCCCAAGAGGCCCTGGCATCAAGCAAGCTGATGTCAGAGGCAGCCCAGCAGGAATGCTATCGCTGCTCAAGATGTGAAGTCTTCAGCAGCTGAAGGCAATTTTTTTGTCAAAGCCAAAGCGAGGCGCCCAGGTGGCTCAGTCAGTTATGCGTCCGACCTTGGCTCAGGTCATGATCTCGCGGTTCGTGGGTTCAAGACCCACATCAGGCCCTGTGCTGACAGCTCAGAGCCTGGAGCCTGCTTCAGATTCCATGTCTCCCTTTCTCTCTGCCCCTCCCTTGCTTGCACTCTGTCTCTCTCTCAAAAAAAAAAATTTAAAAAGGCAAGGGGAAGGGCACGCCTGGGTGGGTGGCCCGTCAGTTAAGCATCCAACTCTTCATTTTGGCTCAGGTCATGATCTCATAGTTCATGAGTTCAAGTCCCACATTGGGCTCTGCACTGACAACATGGAGCCTGCTTGAGATTCCCTCTCCCTCTCTCTCTGCCCCTCCCTCACTCATGCTTTCTCTCTCCAAATAAATAAACTAAAAAAATTTTTTTTAAAAGCCAAGCAGAAGTATTTCTTTTGGATATTATAACACGGAGGCAAGAGTAGGGACCCCCAGATCACCCCATCAGAGGACACTGCTTCCCCTGCCCAAGAGGACAACGTCTGGCCCCAGGTGGCCCCCTGGGCCAGCCTCACTGCCCCAGGCAGTGCCGGCCGGCTCCATGGCTTTCAGGGCCACCAGCTCATTCCAGACAAGTGTACAACAGTGTCAGCCTCCATTGTAGGACAAGTGTGCCCTGTCTCCAGCCTGGGTAAAGGGACCTTTGTCTCTCCCAGGGGCCCGCTAGTGCGTGCGAGCATGTCACAGCCCCTGCAGTCTAAAATTGCACACCTTCAGTGACTCAGAGTACAGTCAGAGTTTCTGGCTCTTTGGAGGTGACGTCCTGGAGGCTGGACAGCACACGAGCACAGGCATGTCATTCTGCTCTGGAGATGGTTTCTCTGAAGAGGAGGCTGTTTCCTTCTCCAGACCGGGGGCTCCTGCGGCCGGCATCTCACTCATCTGTGATTCCCTCCTGCCTGCTGCTCAGAGGGGCCTCCGTAGCCCTTCCCTTAATGACAGATGAACGCATAGACCGAGAGGGAAGATAAAGCTCTCCCCTGGTCTAAAGGCAGGATTGAAATAGAGAGGGAGACAATTATAGCCTCCGCTTTCTGGCAAAAGACCCGCCGCGACGTCCTGCGATCCCGAGTTACACCATGCTCCCCTGCACACACGGCGAGCCTCACAGCCGCCTTCCTACTCACCCTATCCCTGTGGCCGCGGCCATTTCCTGTGTTCGATTTAGACCTACCAGTAGAACACACTCAGAGAGTTTCACTTTGGGCTTCCCTCTTCCCTCTGGACTAATGACGTGAATGTCCTTATTCCAGCCACGCACAGGTCCCCGGTCTCTCGCGGTCTCGGTCAGATTTACTCGGGACTGTAGCAGCCCACTACCACCGCGGGGCTCTGCCGAGAGCAGACACTATAATTGTCTCTTCTGTTCCCACCCTTGACTTTTAGATCAGGGGAGTCTGAGCCTTCCTTTTGATCTATGCACTTACGTGTCCTTTTTCCTTATTTGTTACTGGGCCTCCCTCCCTCCCTCCCTCCCTTCCTTCCTTCTTCCTTCCTTCCTTCTTCCTTCCTCCCTTCCTTTTTCTCTCTTTATTGGATTATAGCTCCCTTATCTCTTACCACCTGTTTTAATGAACAGGGAACCAAGGACAGGAGATGGTACCAAATGTGATTAGAATTAAACCACACATGTGTCCCTAGGTCTCTAGAAGATGCCACAGGCAGCGGAATGCCATGTTTGTCTTCCTCTGCGTGTGGAGAGAGAACATGAGCTGAAGCACCCACCAAATGCGCTGCAGGGAGGGGAGGGTGCGGGGCGGGCCTTCCACATCCCCATAGCGACTGCTCCTCGGCCACCTGATGGGCCCCCAGCTCCCGGAAGGGCAGCTGCCTGGGCTGGCTGTGTGCATTTGTGCTGAAGCATTGCCTTTTTCTCCTTGAGCACCTGCCATTTGGAAGCACCAGGATGCAGAAGACACACACACACACACACACACACACACACACACACACACACACACACACACTGGTGTTTCCAGCTGTGCTGGAGTCTGGAGCACGTGAGCTCCCAGGACCCCACCCCTGCAGGCTCAGAGCAGGGTGAGACTGAGGTCTGGGAAGGAGCTGAGGCTAGAACTGAAGGACGTGGTCTCCAGCCAACAAGTCTAGTGTGTACAAGCTTCCCTGTGCCTCGGTTTCCCCTGCTCTCAAACAGGAATCACACTCGTTGCTTGCCTTACGTGTGCTCCTATAAGGACGTCATAAAATATCACTTGCTGAGTGCCTGATTCTGTTTCAAATGCTTTCACTTTAGGAATCCCTATAAGACAGCCACCATCAGCAGCCCCACTTTCCACATGAGAACAGAGGCACAGAAAGACGGGATAACTTGCCTGAGGTCGTGCAGCTAACAAATGACCAAGGTGAGATTTGAACCCAGGCAATCTGGCACCAGGGTCACTCCTCATCACCACCACACTATACTGTTTCATGCTGCATAGACATATGTGCTCTTAAGAGTCAAAAGGTCCGTACACATGTGCTCTTACGTGTGGGGGCGGGGCGGGAAATACTGTGCCAGGGATGTTATTGGCTCCTGCCTAAGACCCCAGGGCTATTTAGGTGGGCCGAGGAAATGGCCTTCCACCAGTGTCGTGTAGGCAGTCGGTGCATAAATACCCCAGCCAGCTCACCCCTTGCGTGGGACCATGCGAACGCTATGGCATACTCCCCTGCATCTCCCAGAGTCCCCGGCGGGGCTGAGCCCTGGTGGCCCAGAGCAGTAAACCACTCATGAACTTACCTCTTAGTGGCTGCCTTCCTCTCTCCTCTCCCTCCCTCAGCCCCCATCCATGCTCCCTCGATCCCTCGCACACAAGCAAGTTAAACACCAAGTCAGTCTCCGAGTCGGCTTCTTGGGAAACCCAGCTTAAACAACTTACATCTTCTTTTCTTTTTTTGTTTTGAGTGTGAGAGAGAGAATCTTAAGCAGGCTCCATGCCCAGCGTGGAGCTCAATGCAGGGCTCAATCTCATGAACCATGAGCTTATGACCTGAGCCAAAACCAAGAGTTGGACACTCAACCGACTGAGCCACCGAGGCACCACAATAACTTATACTTTCAAAAGAGCTTTCTTACTATTTCGTCTTAATAACAATCGTACAAAGTAGATAAGGCAGGTGATACAACTCCTTTTTGTAGATGAGCAAACTGAGCCCCCAAACCACTCAGAGATAGACCCAAGATCATAGGGTTTGTAAGCAATGCAGCAGGATTCACACCTGGTACTCCCAAATGTCAGACTGTCAGGCGCTGGTGTCACATGATCCTGAGGCTCCTTGGGACACTCGTGTGTTGCTGGACACAAGGCAGCATGTCTAAGCACTTTCCACTGTCAACCAAAGGGTATTCGTGATTCCTGATGGACACAGTCCATGACTGCTGAGGACGAACATTCTACCTCCAACACTGTGACAAAGTTGTTTCCCAACTTTGTTGATTTTGCACCTCATCCCCAAAACATTTTGAGGTCCCCCATTAGATATATATACACTTACAAATTACATATATACTTATAAATTATATAAATATATATCCCTATACTAACATGAGAGATACATAATATGGTAAACTGGACAATTGATTCCAATCTTTTATTCCTCTGTATTGTACATTCACATCTTTGCATCCTTGCCATGGCCTCATGGCGGCCACTGTGTACTGCTCTGCCCCTTGACATTGGGCTTGCACCTGTGACATGCTTTGGCCAATGGGGTGTTAGTAGATGTAATGTAAGCAGATGTCTGAGTTGAGCTAACCCCCTTTCACCCTTCTCCGCTCTCCCTCCCTCTCCCTCTCTCTGTCTGTCTCTCTGTGTTTCTCTCTTCTCTCTCTCTGTGTGTGTGTGTGTGTGTGTGTGTGTGTGTGTGTGTGTGTGTCTTTCCTCTCACCCTCAGTGGCCCATCTTGTATCCCTCCTGTCTGTGATATGTACATTCTATTTATGAGATCATCTCGCTAAGCGTGTGGGAATCTGGTATGTGTTTATTGACTTTTGCATTCAATGACTGTGTCCTGGGCACGTGCTGTGGGTGTAGGGTAACAATCCTGGCTACCCTAGAACAGCATCGGGTGTCTTGATGTTATTGCTAAAGACATCCCTTTTCCCTCTCAGAAGTGTCCCAGTTTGGACCACAAACTCCTTGGTCGCCCTTGCCATATGCCAAGCACTGTGCTGGGTACAGGGAACCAAAGGAGGCATGTTTTCTGAGGGTGTGCAGGGTGGGGGAAGGCTGTGCTTCCTGGAGAAGTGGTGAAAGTGGAGAAAGTCCCAGAAGGACTTTCATGAGACAGAGCTGGAAGAAGGAGCCGTTGTGCCGGCAGGTACCGTTGTATCTGAGATACAGCAGATCATGCGTGAACATGGAGGCTGTGAATTTAGGAGGCGTGGGGTGGGGGGTGAGGCGTTGGATCCATATCTAGTAGCCTCCTTTGCCATCCTGAGGAGTTTGGCTTCTTCCTTGAAAGCCATGGAAGGTCGTCAGGGGGATTAGCAGAGAGAGGGCATGATCAGATACGCATCTTAATAAGATTATCCCAGCAATAACAGAGATTGGGAAAAGGGTCAGAGACTGGAGATTGAGAGGCCAGGCCGCAGCTCTTGCAACACTCTTGGTGAGAGATGATGAAGGCTGGAGCGAAGCCGCAGTAGGGAGGCTGAGAGGAAGAAGCAGGAGGTATGGCCCGTGTGATGCTGTGACAGGCTAGGGAAAGAGAGGTGGAGGGCAAGTCACCCTGGTCACTGACGTTAACAGCATCCCCTTGGGTGTGGGAAGAGAGGCTCTGATAATTTCCTTGCGTTCTGCACAGTGATCTGAACTTGCCATGTTACTTGTATGCGACTCGACGGACATGCCAGCGAGTAAGCACGAAGCAATGTCATTAGCGAGCGTGGCAGCCGTGGCTGACCCCCGTTCCATACCCCCTCATCCCAGCTGGGAAGCCAGTGCTGAAAAGTTCCCATGACGTGCCTATACCCTTCTCGATCTCTCTGGCCGAGGCTCTCCCCTAGCCATGGGGACGCATGTGGCACATGCAGGGACCGGTTGACAAAGCCAGGGAATTAACACACAAGGAGTCATCCTCCGTGCTGGGTTACGTCCAGCCTCGCAGAACGCCCGCAGCAGACTGGAGCCCCTATGCCCACAGCAGCAGCCCCTTATTAGCACGTTCTTTGTGAGCGCTCTTCCCTTCCCCGCCTCATTGCTTCCTGAAATCATCTCCCAAATAAATTACTCGAACCTAAATGCTTGTCTTAAAGTCTGCATTCGGAGAAAGCCACACTAAGCCAGTGGTTAAGAGCTGGACTCTGCCGCCAGACTTCCTGAGTTTGAATATCAGTTCGCCTCTTGCAATCGTATGTTTTCAGACAACTTCGCTCCCTGGGCCGTGTGCCTCCGGGTACTTGGCTTTCAAATGCCAACAACAATAGTGCCTTTCTCACAAGTTACTATATGTGCAGTGCTTAGAATAATGCCTGGCCCGTGAGAAGTGCTACTTATGTGTTTGATATTATTTTTTACGTCCATCAATATGTATTCAATGTCTATGGCCAAACGGCGTAATGGTTATTAAGACCAATAAGGCAGAGACGCTGCTCCCATCATACTTCTGAAATAACTCGCCAGGACATGTACTGGGATTCCTCCGATCTGAGCCGTGTTTGGAAGTCTGAGATGGTTTATTTCAGTCATCTCATTTCATATTTGTTGAGACAAAGGTTCAGGGGGGTCGATTGCCTTGTCCAAGGTCATATGGCTCATCAGCAGCAAAACGAGCTGTAGATAGTGTGTCCACGGGATCCGGGCCAGCGGGCCTTCTCTTGTGCCACGCTGCTGCCTGGTGTCAGGCCTGGATATGACAGAGGCCACCGTGTATCTTTGACACATTTTCCCGGGTAGTTTTCCCCATTTACTTACTTATTTAAAAATTGTTTTCTTGGAGTAAAGTTGACATACAACGCTATATTAGTTTCAGGTGTGCGGCACAGGGATTCAGCATCTCTGCATGCTACGCTGTGCTCTGTGCATCAGGGTAGGTACTGTTATTACGATTAACCAGTTCGTTGCAGCCAAATGTTTTTTGCGACATGAGATTATGATGTCAGACGTCTTCCGAGATGAATGGGAGGGAAACCTCCTCGGTAGTGCTGGCCAAACGCTGTTGGCCCTTGATGTCTAGTTCACATAATAGAATACCTAGTCAGGCAGACAGAAACCAGTTAGGTGTTTCAGAAGGGATTTCAAACAGGACATCAGTTACCCAGGTGTTAGGAGACTTGAAAGAAATGGAAGAAGAACCCAAGTTAAGCCAAAGACGAGAAACTTCAGGAAGTGGCGACTGCCCCTAAGGCCAGGAGAACAGAAGGGAGGTGCTCATCAAGGCCTCCGGGTGAGGGGAACTGAGGCGCTGGAGGAGTGGACATAGCTCCTCTCGGAGCCGTTCAGAGTGGAAGGAAATGGGGAGGAAGAGAAAGAGAGGCAGGCGCTGCTGCTTTCTACCCCCCACCTTCTCATCTCCTACCAGGGCCTCCCTGGGTTTTTTTGAACACTTGTGGGGATCTCATGGGCTCTTGAGCCTTTCTCTCTAGGACAGAGTTTTCCTTTTCCTCTTCTTGCAACAGCCTATCCCTGGCCTCCCATTGGAGTCTTCCCCACCCCCTGCAAACCTGTGCTTCTGTTGACATACATGTGACTTTGGCCCGAATCCCCAGAGGGTGGGGATTTGCGTTTCCAATATGGCAGCTGCCTGTCACACAGAGCCATCCTGGAGGGAAGCCTCTAGCCTGCATTCTTTGATCTCAAGGCAAAATGAATATTCTAGCTTCTGCCAACGGGTGGTCAGAGGAATTGTTTTGTCCTGTGTTCTCTAAAACTCAAGGTATAAAAGAGGCGCTGCCTGCTTCTCAAAAGCCCAGTTGTCTTCACGTAGTAACAGGAAATACACCAGACCTTTTTCCTGGATATCAGACCCAGTTCAGGCCAGTTCAAGCGTTTAGTGCCAACCACATGCAAAACACGTTCTAGATACGACAAAGGAGGAAGCCCCGGCTTCCAGAAATGCTCAGCAGGATTGAGCATGAAACTACGCATGAATCATAATCGCAATAACATGAACTAAGATTCATACGATGCCTGGACATTTTCCATACATGAAGTTATTATCTCATTTTCTCACAATCCCCCATGAAGGAAGCAGGATCACCACTTTGCAAAGAGGCACCTGAGTTCAGAGGCGCTCGGTGACTTGCCCAGAGTCACACAGCAGATCAATTACAGAGTCTACATTTAAATGTAGGTTTGAGCCCAAATATGAGCTCTTGACTCCGCCCCGTGGCACATGAATAGGGTTCTATCTAAATGAATGTGGTAAGAGTTAGAGCCCCCAGGCAGCCAGAAATGGAGGGGGTCAGTGAGTGCGCAATGAAGTCAGTGAGGACACCTCTGAGATGCTAAGATTGGGGCTGCAGTCTGAGGAATTGGGTGGGAACTGGGAAGCCAGAGGGGCGAGAGTAGGCCCTGTAGTGAGCGATCTACACTCCAGAACCAGAAGGAAGCAACCTCTGTGATCATACACTGTTCCCCCCACGAGAAAACGGAAACCTACCACATTTAAGAGATTTGTAAATTGTCCTTCAACCGCTTAGAAAGAGGACTTAGACTAGATCTCAGGGTTCCTGGCCCCAGATCCCTCTGTGCTCCCCTGGCTCTTGGGTAATGAATCTACTAGAACCCAATTTCTCATGAAGTATGAAGGTCATCATCCCTTCCCTAGGATTCCCAGGATTCACATCCATGCATGGATCCTGTTTCATCTCATAGTGCAGGTCATGGTGTCTGAGAGACTGAACCTCCCAGGGCAACATTGGCCTCAGACATAATCAAACATAGGCGTAGATCTTACACCAGCAGTCACTTGTGCCATGTGACCTTGAATAAATTCTCAGCCTCCCAAATTTCTGTGCTGCCATCCAGAGGAGAGGATAATAGAGCCAGCTCCAGAGGATGGCTGCAGGGATCAAATGAGACACAAGAAAGAGAAGTCATAGTCAATAGTAAATAGGCTCAGTAAATAGTAAGATTGCTGGATTTTCTGGTGCCGAGAGCTCATTGCCTTTGAAAATTTTTTTTAATGTTTTTATTTATTTCTAGGAGAGAGAGAGAGAGACAGCGTGAGCAGGGGAGGGTCAGAGAGAGAGGGAGTCACAGACTGAAACAGGCTCCAGGCTCTGAGCTGGAAGTCAGCACAGAGCCCGACGCGGGGCTCGAACCCATGAACCGCGAGATCATGACCTAAGCGAAAGTCGGACGCTTAACCGACTAAGCCACCCAGGCGCCCCGAGAGCTCATTGCCTTTGAACAATCACGGAACCAAAAGGCAAAAAGCTAAGAAAAAGACTAAAAGGAAGAATCGTCTCACGTGAACTAAATAACTGGCCTGATATATGTATTTAATGTTTATTTATTTTCAGAGAGAGAGAGACAGGCAGAGAGAGAGAGAGAGAAAACATGAGTGGGGGAGGGGCAGAGAGAGAGGGAGACAGAGAATCCCAAGCAGGCTCTCTGCTGTCACCACAGTGCCCGACATGTGGCTCCATCCACGAACTGGAAGATCATGACCTGGACCCTTAATCGACCAAGCCAACCCTGGCGCCTCTGCGACCTGACGTATGTAATATAATTAATGATTATGTAGTACATCACCGGGCAAATGCAGGTGCCGTTTCTCAGGCTGTGAGGCAGTCTTTGTGGGTACCCCTTTCACAGACAAGGAAACTGAGGCACGGGGTATGGGAATGATATGCACAAGGTCCTACAGCTGGTCAGTGATGGGGTCAGGACTCCAAACTGGCCTCTTCCCTTCCTAGCCCATGTTCTCTCTACTGTGCTGATGAGGAGAAAGAAGGGAATTGCCAAAGATTCTAGTACAATCTGAGAGACCATCGCACCACCTATTAGCAGGCTGCTGGGAACTGTGAAGGCAAGAAACACCAACCAGGCGGGGTGAGTTGCCTGGGGAAAAGGGCTTCAGAACGTTACAAAGGAGAGATCCAAGGAGGAAAGGTGGGCTTTTGGCATTAGGGAGAGAGGAAACTTAGGTAGCGCCTTTGTGCCGGTGGGTGTGTGTGTGAGAGAGAGACTGTGAGCGTCACCAGCTGGGTTTCCCAGGAAGCGAACTTGAAGACTGAGTTAGCATACGGAATGTTAATTAAGGAGAGACCTTGGGATCAACATCTGGGGAGGGCGGGGGAGGAAGCCGGAGAGGGCAGATGGCGGTGACAAGCTGCAGGGAGAGCCCTGGAACTGGAATGGGCCTTCAGAGATGGGTGGAGAAGGCCACTCCTCTATAAGTCTGTGTCAGTCACCGGATATGGGCTGCCCAGCACGGGGCGTGGCCATGGGCAAGGTGCTCAGGGCCACCAAAGCCACCTCTGCCCACCAGACAGTGGAGGGTAGCGGCCCCCACTGCCAGCACTCCCGGCAGCTAGGCAAACAAGTTCTTCCTAGATGGGGGGGCGGGGGGTCCCAGTGGCCTGTCCGTGGATCTGCCAAGCCAAGCCGCGCGTGCGTGAGAATGTTTGCATCTGAGTGTGAGTGTGGTTTGTATGTGTATGTTCTCCGCCCTCCCAGTTGAACTTGGCGTTCCCACAGTGAATTCCCACGATGGCCACTGACCCTCCAGCTATATTTTCTGTGCCAGTCGGGGAAGGTTCAGGAGCACCGAGCTTGACCCCAGAGGAACCGCGACAGAGACAGAGAGAGACCCACATGGGCAGTGAGACTCGGAGAGAAACATGTGGAGAGGCGGATTCACAAAGAGAAAGGGAACAAGATGGGACAAGTCAGACAAGATCAAAAAGGGGTAGAGAGAGAGAGAAAGGGCAGAGAGAGAGAGAGCCAGTCAGAGATGGATCCAGAGAGAATGAATAGAAAAATAGAATGAGCAATGACAGTGGGACACAGGGTGACAGAAGTGGCAGAGAGAAGGGTCCTCAGCATCTTCCCTTCCCTCAGGTGGGGGCTTGGCGCCCTTCCAGCTCTCTGAATCCATACATTTAGAAGCTTCTGTTTTTAATTAAAATATCCAGCAAGTTTAATCTCCTCCGTATCTTGAGGCTGCAGCTTGAGGAAGAAGGCCCTGTGTAGGAGCCGACGGGGAACTTGAGAAAAAGAACAGAGCCGCTGGGTTAAGGGGTCGTGGCACATTGGAACCGAAATGATGGACCTTGGGGGGCCCTACAAACACTTAACTCCGGAGTGTATAAGAAGAGCTAAATCGGCCCTGCCTTTTTTTTCCTCTTTATTTAAAAGAGATGATTGGACAGCAGTTGCTAAAATATACTTGAATTACAAGGTGGGCAGTGCTTGTGTTTAAAGCAAATTACTCTCGTGTTTCCCCCTCGGTTGCCATCTGCGGTAAACCGTGTATTTTTTCTTCCCCTCCTTCCCCTGCCCCAGTGAGCCGGGCCCCAGACGATTGCCTCGTGTACAGAGCCCGCTGCCCACACCGGCTCGGGGATTGGCTACGTGACACTAGCCTTCACAAACTGAGCAGGAGCGTAATAATCGTTTGCACACTGGGGCTCGCACTGTTGTACACACTCTCTCTTGGGAGCCCGCTGCCATGCTGGGAGAAGCCCAAGCCGCAGGGAGAGGCGCCGGGCCTCGGCCCCCGCCCAGCTCCCAGCCGGGAGCCCGGGCCAGCCGGCCAGCCGGAGGACTGGACCCTCCTGGGAGTGTACCTTCCAGGCCCAGTCAAGCCTTGCCTGACGCGGAGGTGGGCCCTCCCGGGCCAGCTCTGCTCAGATCGCGGAATTGTGAGCCCGTAAGTGAGCACTAATGTCTTAAGCCGCTGATGATCAGGGCCATCGGTTACCCGGCAATAGGTAGCCGAAACCAACACCTCGTGCACCCTCGGGAGAGTCTGGTCCCACTCCCTGGGGCTGACAGATTTCTGCTGGTGGCCCCATACCACTTCACGGAGTTCCTTCCAAGCATTCAGTTGGGTGAGGCGGACGGACTGCTGACTGGCTTTCAAATCTCACCTGTGCAGCGATGGGTGGGTGTGCTTCTCTGCGTCTGTGTCTTTTTGAACATAGGTCTTCTTAGCTCCCGAGATAAACATCTATTTGCAGAGACAAGCAAGGGCTGGTGAGATAGGAAGAGTCGGTTTAGGGAACAGCTCTATAGTTTGCTTGCTTATCAGGTACTTAGGGGTTTGAATGCATCAAGGTCCCAAACCTAAAGGTTAATGTTTTGACACCGAGAATCCATCAGTCAGGGGGTGAGCGTGGGGGGAAGAGTTTGCATTAATTATTAGTCTGACTCTTAATTTAAATCAATGAAAATGCCAGAATGACAGAGGCATCTGGACTGAATAATAATCAGTAGGGCTGACATGGACCTGAACAAAGAGGCGTGGAGCCCACTGGCAGGGTGTGGGCATGGGGGGAGGGGGAGCTGCTCCTGGACAGGACAGAAGAGCAAGTGTCATGACTGGAGATCCCCGGCCTTGGCCAGAGTCATTCATCAAGGGACAGGTGAGGAAGGCCACAGGGCAGGGCAGAGCTGAGCTGCAACTCTGGGGTCTGTGGAGTGTCCTTAGTGCTGCTGAGCAAACCTGACAGTCAAAGCCACTTGGCTTCTGAATGTGCCGGTTGTTGCCCTTTGAGAAACGGACCATGTGGTGTCTGCTTCCTTGTGTCAAGATACAGCCTCATCGGGGGACCAGAGATGTCCCGTTGGACTTTAGCTACCGGTTGATCCCATGAGCCACTGTAGTTTGCAGATGTGAGAACAGAAGCCCAGAGACTAGAGGGGCCTTAGCGCAAGTCACACAGCTGCCAAGGGACGGAGATAGCAGAACACTCAGGTCTTCTCACTGCACCCCGCCCCCAGCTGTCCTACCCTCAAGTCTCGATGCTTGGAAGCTCTATGTAAGTGAATTATCATGATGTATTTCCACCCTCTAGAAGCACGGCACCGAGCAGTTAGGCCCTTCCCTGGTGAGGAAGGGGACAGGATCACTTCAGAGAGATGGATGTTGGTGGTGTGGGTAAGACGGAACTCAGCACTAGAGTAGCTGTCTAATCCTGGAATTTGCCAGAACCCGGGTTCTCTGGCCCCAAAATAGCTAGCCTGAAATTCCACTGTGCCTCCCTGAGGACAGGCTCCAGGTATGATGGGAGGAGAGTGGAACCAGCAAGTCTAAGTGTGGGGACGTCAAGGCCATCTGGGCTGGGAAAGGGGAGCGGCTGCTGAGAGGCATTGTTCGGGGGAAGGCGTCACAGACAGAGGAGGGAGCCTGGGTAAAGGCAGAGGAGTTTGAAAGAACGGTCCGCTTCTGGAAACCAGTAGTTAATCATGACTGAAGCCAAGGGTGCGAGGGCATTCTGCCCAGGAAACTAAGCTACCGCAGGCAGGGCAGGGCCGGCTCTCCCAGGGGGGTGCTAACAAAATCTGCATATTTGTCGGAGCTCTGGGGAGTCTTCCGGCAAACAGCAAGCAGAAGAACATTTGAAAAGACACAGCTTGAAAGCCCAGGAGTCTTGGAGCATGAGGCTTAAGAGTTCAGGCATAGTTTCAGAACCTGGATTCCTTCCTGGCTTCGCAACTACACTAGGAATCTAAGCCCTCTGAGATCATCCGCCATGTCTTATCGACCAGAGTTGTAACCGTGGATCTGGAAGTCTCCGGCATATAGTAGATGCCTGTGGGACGCTGTCAGTTGCTCCTCCAAATGCATTCTCCCTTTCTTCCTTGGACACAAAGTCAGCCAGGTGGAGACGACATCTCCAGCCTCCTTTGCGGCTAGAGGTAACCATGCAACGAAGTTTTCCCCAATGGAAGGGAACGGGAAGATGCGTGTGCAACTATGACTCACTTGCTTTAAAAGCTGCTTGCCCTGAAACTTCCTTTCTACCTTCCCTCAAGCTGGGACAAGCATGTGCCCTGACCGGGCTTTGACCTTACAGACAACAGCCATGCCTAGTGAGTGGCAGAACCCACTTTAGCGATCTGGAATCCCTAAAGCGCTGCGGGGAGCCAAGCTGCCCTCCAAACCCAGGCCACCGACCTTCAAAATGTTACTCAGGAGACAAATGAGTTCCTCTGCTTTGTAAATCACGGAACTAAGGGGGACTTTTTTCTTACAGCGCCTTAGCCCTTACCTTAACTGACACAATGCTTAATACACATTTGCTGAATGAACAAACAAAATCTACTCCTCTGCAAATGCTGCAGGAATCTTACATTATTTCTCCAACAAGACCATAGCTTGAGTGCAGGACCCCTGTCTCTGTTTACCATCCCAAAGCACCTAAATTGGTGCCAGATTCTTATTGAGTTGAATTACATAGAAGAAAATCAGTTCTGATGAGATGAGTCTCTAAGAGCAGCCATTTTAGTAGTCTCCTTTGAAAGAAGGGGAGAAGGATTATCTCTCTAGACTGGTGATAGTGAAAGAATTTAGGAAGTGTTTGAGGTTCTTTGGATGAGGAATTACAAGTGCCGGAAAAGTCAAGGTGCATGACGAAGGTGAAAACGTCGTGGGTGACACCAGAAAATTTGCAGAATTACAACTCACAGAGCGTAAGCATTTGCACCGTAGCTGGAGAGTCACAGGGGAGAAAGGGACCCCATCTCTGGGGAGAGAAGCATCGTGCATCAAATTTAACAACATTGCCACACACACACACACACACACACACGCACATGCACGTGCGCGCGCACACACACAACTTCGTTCTGCTGAGGACTCGTTAGTTACATCGGATGTGACATATGGGTGGGTAAGACAGTCTGAAGCCTAGATTTCTTTAATTAACCAATAGCAATCAGAAGTGAGAGCAATTCCAGGGGAATGGTAATTGTCTGGAAGTTCTGGGTGCCCGCAGGCTGAGCCTCAGGCCAGAAACCCAGCCAGCTCTGGCCCTGCAAAGTGCGCGAAGCCAAGGTCACGACAGCCATTTTAAGTGGGGTCTTTTTTTCAGAAGGGTTGCGATCACAGCTGATTGTTGTGGGCAAGGATTTCTCCTGTGATGTGTACAACCTAGGGGAAGGGAGTGGGCCGTGTGGGGTGTCCCATAGGGCTGCAGCGGGGAACATAACTGCTTGCGGGGACTCTAGGGACTGGATTCTGCAGGTGCCCGGTGCTGGTGACCAGTGCCTCAGGCGCTCAGTCTGAACTGCAGTTCGTCGGCCCCACAAGTACTTAGTGTATAACAAGTGTCTCCCAGGCTTGAGGCCAGGGCCAGACATTGATGAAGCACTTTTACGCATGTGAGAAGAAATGCATAACAATGTTTCCTCATGTGGTGGTCCAGACTGTCTTGTTTCCATCTTGGTACATTCCACAGACCTACCCCATGCTCTGGAGGGAACAGGGGCTCAGTAAATGCCACATCGAATTTCAGTGCATGGGATGATGCCAACTAGACTTTAAAACAGTATTTTGATATAGGGGCAGCTGGGTGGCTCTGTCAGTTAAGCGTCTGACGCTTGATTTGGCTCAGGTCATGATCCCGGTGCCATGGGATCGAGCCCCGCGTCGGGCTCTGCACTGACAGTGTGGAGCCTGCTTGGGATTCTCGCTCTCTGCCCCTCCCCCCTTCAAAATAGATAAATAACCTTTTTTTAAAAAAGTATCTGGATATAAACTGATCAGAATGTCCCGTGAAGTTTTTGACCTGTAAACTGGTGCTTTTTAAAGTCAGAGAAGGGGCTTTTCCCTCTGGAAAATTGTTGAAATGGTTCCCTTACAATCGTGCTTACATTCTCCGTTTGCTTGGCAAGCTCTCTTTTCCCTGATAATGCAAAAGTAAGCAAACACCCGCCAGGCCACTCTCTGGATCATCACAAATTCCAAATAAGAACAGTCTGAATTAATGAGGTTTTTTATTTACTGTTCTAAGTGAAGTTGAAAGATAAACAGCCCTCATTTGTCTGGGCCCCAGGACAGTGAGCTCAGAACATTCCCAGGCTCAAGTCAGGACACTTCGCCTCATTGAGGAGGGGAAGAGCCAGAGAGGAAAACAATGAGGAGGTTCTGGGTCCCTGAACTTCCAAAGAGCGCCTCAGGCATTCATTTGAACTTGGAAGGAGGTCGCAGGCTGTGCTCTCTGGAAGCAGGGGTGGGGGGGACGACGGGGGGTCATGGGGCACATTGTCTGCTGGAGGTCAACACCTGCGGAAGGGAAGGGGGGAAGCAGGAGTGGGGGCGGGGTGGAACTGCCCTAAGCACCTGCGCCGACCCAGGAGGGTGCTCTGGGCAAGCAGAAAGACTGCCCCTAGAAAGACTCCTGTCAGACCGAGATGTCTGGCCCTTTGCCCTCCCCAACTGCTCAGTGTCTGGACGTAGCCCACCTCGGCCAAAGGCCTGACCGGGGGCCAGACAGCTCCCGGCGGCTGAGATGCTCCCGGGAGGAGCTGACAGCTAGAGACTGTCCGCCAACCACACTCCTCCCTGCTGGACAGCGCGACCTTCCTTGAAGGGGGGATCTGGGCAGTGCGACTCCGGCTATCGCAGGCCCAGAGGCAAAATTGGTTCTCAGAGGTGCCCGGGGCTCCCTGAGCAGGCTGGCCCCGCAAAGAAGTCCTTGTCTTTCCCCACGTGGTGTCTTCCTCCCCCCACCCTGTTTCAGCCCCTCGCACCTTTCTCCTTCTCTCTGTTATGTACGATACTCATTTTAAACGATCAAACATTGGTTCACTGCCCCAGGCACCGGGGAGGAGCGGAGATCAGCAGCCCACACTGGGCCCTGCTCTCAAAGAGCTTACATTCCAGAGAAAATGCTATTGCGTCTTCAACAAAAGGAGTCGGTTCTCGATGTGATAGGTGTAGCAAGAGACCTGGGCAATGCCAACAAAGTGCGGTGGGTACTAACTTGTTACAGTGACCAGTAACAGCCTGCACTAATTAGGTGTTTGCTATGTGCCAGGCTGCGTGTGCTAGCATCTGGTTCTCACAGGGAGCCGGCCAGGTGGGTACAGTTCCCGCCCCCACGGAGAGGCTCACCCAGGTTAAGTAAGGGGCTGCCTTCACTTAGCTGCTAAGTGGTGGAGAAGGTTATGCACCCATATCATAGACTCGAGCTTCAGAATCCGTTGTCTTAACCTTTGTGCTGAACTGACTCTCCCGACTCTTTGATAGAGCCACCAGCTATTGTGACCACTTGGGATGGGCAGGAAGAGGTGGGACTGGAAGCCGCAGAGCCCTGCTGGGGGAGACATCCCGGAGGAAGTGGGTTTAGAAAGATGAGCCGATGGGCGAGAGAAGAAAAGGGACATTGCGGGCATGATTGCTGCATGAACAAAGCTTGGGAGCAATATTCACAACCGAGGGACAAGATTTGAGTGCGAATAGTTTCCTTGGGAGACAATTCTAGAACACTCCAGTGGGGGAGTGGAAAGAGACAGGACCGGGAAGCCAGCCGACAGAGGCCTGGAGTGTTACCAACATAGTTCCCAGTGTGGGCAACTGGAGGGCAATTCCTCTGGGGACCTGCGGGGGGCAGTGTAGCACGTGCCTCCGTTCTCTCAACCAAGGGGCAAGAGAACTGGAGTAATTATGCCCCAGACCGTGTTAGGCTGCGGTTAAGGCTGGCCGCCGGGGTAGGGAGGAAGGGTGTGGGGGACCCCGATTCCCTGGCTCCTCCCTCCAGCCACCTGCGCAGGGAGAGCAGGCTCCAGTGGCCCAAAGGCCTATGTGCAGGTGCTGGCAGTTGGAAGTCGGCATATCACGCACAAACATGTCAAGCATCAAAGGGGTCTGGTCGGGACCCAAGCGGGGTGTGCTAGGAGGCATTCTGGGGCGGGTGCAGGGGTGGCTCTGCCAGAGAGGGAGGAACGGGCCTCAGCATAGGTGGAATACGGACCCCCGAAGAGGCCCACATCCTAATCCCCGGATCTGTGCATATGTCGCCTGATAGGGCTGAACGGACTTTGCAGATGGGATGACGTTTCGGTTCGTGAGACGGGAAGGGTAGCCTGGAGGGTCCGGGTGGGCCCAGGGCCTCGTGTGAGGGAGGCGGGAGATCAGAGTCTGTGGCAGGAGACGTGAGGCTGGAAGCAAGAGGCCGAAGTGCCGTGAGGAGAGGCCGCGAGCCAAGGAGCGCAGAGCGCAGGTGGCTTCTGGAAGCCGAAAAAGGGAAGGAAATGCATCCACCCCTCAGAGCCGCCAGAAGGAACCAGCCCTGTTTGCACCTTAACTTAAGCCTCGTGAGACTGACTTCAGACTCCGGACCCCCGGAACCGGAAGTGACGGCATGCGCACTGTGTGAGCCCCAGGCCTGTGGTCATCCGTCACATGGGCGGGCTCCGCGGGGACTTTGGCTTTTCCTTCCTCATCTTATATTTCTGTGGCGCTTAAATTTAGAGACGTTTCCCTGTGGCGCCTCACGACAACGCTTTGGGGTAGGTAAGGAAAGGCTTGCGTCCACGCGTTCTGAAAAACTGATTCTCAGAAGAAGCCAAGGGGTGTTCCTTTAAATGGAACAGTCCCCTGAGCCCACCGCCCTTGACCCCATCTGCTGACCTTGTTATGAGTTTCACAGTACAAGACGGGCGTCTCATATTTTGGTCTCCTTCATGTCACCCTAAGGTAGTGGCAGGAGGGGTAGAAATATGCCTAACTCTGCCACTAGTCAGCTGAGAGACGGTGGGCAAGTTACATTACATCTCTGAGACCGAATTTCCTGATAAGGCAGCCATTTCTTTTTCTTTTTTTTTTTTTTTTTTTTGCTCTTTTTTAAAAATTCAATTCAAGTTGTTAACATGTAGTGTAATAATTTCAGAAATAGAATTTAGTGATTCATCACCTATGTATAATGCCCAGTGCTCATCTTAACAAGTGTTCCCCCTAACGCCTGTCACCCACCTAGCCCATGCCCCCACTCAACACCCCACCGGCAACCCTCAGTTTGTTCTCTGTATTTAAGAGTCTCTTATGGTTTGTCTCCCTCTCTGTTTTTTTTTTTTAATATTTTTATTTATTTCTAGGATAGAGAGACAGCGTGAACAGGGGAGGGTCAGAGAGAGAGGGAGACACAGACTCTGAAACAGGCTCCAGGCTGTGAGCTGGCAGCCAGCACAGAGCCCGACGCGGGGCTCGAACCCACGAACCGCGAGATCATGACCTAGGCGAAAGCCGGACGCTTAACCGACTAAGCCACCCAGGCGCCCCTCTCCCTCTCTGTTTTTATCCTATTTTTAGACAACCATTTCTGACTCACCCTACAAAAAGGCACAGTTGTGACTTAGCTCTGTAGGGTTACTGGAGCAAAAGCTCACCACAGAGTATTTTACTTGCCAATTGATAGGACACTTAAAATTTCACCATTAGATACTGAGTTCCTTATGGAGATGAACTTCTATTTTTCAAGGTTCCCCTATTGAAATGAAAACACACGGAGCGGTAGTTATACTTTAGGTTATGATGAGTTATCCCTTTAACCTGGGGTTATTGTACTGATCTTTCTAGGCTTGCCTTCTGCCTGTATTTAGAGCATAAGATGAAAGGGGCCTCTTTGATAGGAAGATGGGGTAGGCTCCTTATGAAGAGAGGTAAGGAAGTGCTGAAGGAAATCTTCATAGTTAATTACAATCTGATCTTAAGATAGCTTTTTTTAATGTTTATTTATTTTTGAGAGAGAGAAAGAGACAGAACGCAAACAGGGGAGGGGCAGGGAGAGGGGGAGACAGAAAATCCGAAGCAGGCTCCAGGCTCTGAGCGAGCTGTCAGTGCAAACCCCGACACGGGGCTTGAACTCAGGAACCGTGAGATCATGATAGAGACTCTTGTCCCTCAGCCAGTGGTCTGTTCTTAGTGAGTGTTCCTCCCTAATCGGGCTTTGTTGGACACCCGTTTGTAAACCCAAATCCCATTTTACAAACCCAAATGTCTGTGTGTCTGAGGTGAAGAAGAGTCCATGTGGTACAATCTGGTAAATCTGGGATCCCTTCCCCGTGCATTTATGTCCTCGAGGAGCCAAACTATAGAAGGAAGGTGTGGTTGGTGGAATAGCAGGCTGAAGCCAACTCACTTGCTGGCACTTTCTGAGGGGGGTGACCCAGGACAACGGGAGCAAGGGGGTAAGAGAAGGGAGGCTGGGAAGCAAGGGAACTCAGGGCACGAGGGTGCATTTCACAAGATGCACAGCTGATAGCACGGTCGCAGTGGACATCTCCAAAGGAACCGCGTGGCACCCTTTCCTGGGCCACATTATCCGGAGTTTGGTTCAAAGCAAAGAGTCTCTCGGCTGAACGGCAACCCGTCTTTTAAGTTATCGAAGCACAGTCTGTGCGCAGCCTTCCCCCTCCTCTGGGGGCTTTGCAGAGTGATGCAGGCAGAGTCGGAGTGAGTACTCCTGCGTTTCCGTCTGTGCTCTGGTACCCAAACTGCTGTGCCGAGCACGTGCCTGGCTCAGCCAGGTAGAGGAAGACACACGTGAGGAGTGCAGCCGAGTCGCCCCGGTCACACGAGGCAGAGCTGTTCTAGAGCAGCCGACAGCAAGCGGCCCCTCATGCATATGAGCCAGGGGCAGCGGGGGGCAAACCAGCCCAGTCCACGCTGGAGTAGCTAGACCTTGCAGCCCTCGGAATGGAATAAATGCTTAGTGTTAGGTGCCGCTAAAACAATTTTTTGGAGGGGCTAATTTGGCTAAATTAGCCCTTCTGTGAATTCCCATTGGCTCGCTCCGCCCCAGTTTCTCATTGGTCTAATGGCTTCATTAGAGCGTTAGCCTCCCAGACCTGACTGCCAACTCTGGACTGTTCAGGTTTATATCTCTCTGTTTCCTGACAGAATATGTAGCCACCATACTGAGCACACGGTACACCTTCAAAATGTTGATGTGATTTCTAAGCCCACCTGGCATGGAGTGTTTGCACTAATTTCTAACGCCGCTGCTATTTGCCTTTTATTTTATTTAATTTTTTCATTTTTTAAAATTTATTTCTAGGAGAGAGAGAGAGAGAGAGAGAGACAGCGTGAGCAGGGAGGGTCAGAGAGAGAGAGGGAGATACAGACTCTGAAATAGGCTCCAGGCTCTGAGCTGGCAGTCAGCACAGAGCCAGATGTGGGGCTCGAACCCATGAACGGCGAGATCATGACCTAAGCGAAAGTCGGACGGTTAACCGACTAAGCCACTCAGGCGCCCCTATTTTTTTTTTTAAGTTTATTTTTGAGAGGGAGGGAGAGAGCAGGGGAAGGGCAGAGAGAGGGGGGAAGAGAGGGAGAGAGAGAGAATCCCAAGCAGGCTCTGCGCTGTCAGCACGGAGCCCAATGCGGAGTTCGAACCCATGAACTGTGAGATCATGACCTGAGCCCAAACCAAGAGTCAGGTGCTTAACCGACTGAGCCACCAGGCACCTCTCTTTTATTTTTTAATGTCTTTTTTTTTTTTTTTAAGAGAGAGAGGGAGCGAGCACGAGTGGGAGAGGGACAGAGAGAGAGGAAGAGAGAGAATCTCAAACAGGCTCTGTGCTCAATCCCACGAACTGTGAGGTCATGACCTGAGCTGAAAGCAAGAGTCAGACGCTTAAATGACTGAACCCCCCAGGCGCCCCTCAGAAGAGATCATAGGTACCATCAGACTCAAAAAACAAGTCTCAGAGAGGTTAAATCACTCGTCCCAGGCCACATGGCTGGCTAGAAGCAGAGCTAGACATAGTGGCCAGGCTCCTGGCTGTGCTCCCAGTGCTCCTTCTGTCAGTGTCAGGGCCTGATGCACAGTTGATTGACAGGGGCTGCCTGGCAACGGTGTGATAAGAAGGATTCTGAACCTAGATCTGAGCACAGTGGAAGAGAGCCAGCCCCATGATCAATCAGCCACATCTTCCAAGGGTGAGGAAGACATGAAGAGGGGTGCGTACACCATATGGGCACCGTCTCTGCCCTTCTGGCCACTTAGGGGTTATCCTTCTGACTTCTGTGTATCAGAAAGATGCCCTTTTCTTGATTTCACCTTCATGTAGTTCCTGCTTTGAACGGCTGTTGACTTGTTCCCCTGCCTGCCTCTAAAAGCTGGGTTTTCACTGCCTGCATCAGGGTTGCTCATCCGAAGGTTAAGAGGCAGGGACATCAGTGAACACAGCACAGTTGGCCTTAAAGCGCCTCTAAGGGAGTTGGGGGTCATGTCTCCGTTGGAGCCCCGGGTGGAGACATCCTGCTAGAACAGGAGGAAGTGGGGACTGTATCTTCCATTTCTTTTCCCCCAAGAAAATTGAGGGGCTTTCTCCTGGCTTCCTACCCTCGGATGGGCCTCAGCTTAATGTCACTACATCAGAAAAGCCCGCCCTGATGCCCGCGATGGGGACGGGTGCCCTGTTACATGTTCTCACGCCCCTTGCGGTTTTCCCTGGTGGCACAAGGTATTTCACGGAATCTGCGATCCATCAGGTCTAAGTTTATGTCCCGATCAGAAAAAAAAATATGCTACCATTTAAACTATAGCACAGTGCTTTCATACCACTTAGAATTTTTATTGTATAGTTATTAAAAGAGCACTTTTAAATTTATTTAGACAGATTTGTATGATATAGCGCTCTCGTGCAAAGGCAAATATCCCCGAAAGGAACTGGCTGAGGTAATAATCCTTAGCCTTCTTCACACGGAGAATTTGAGTATTTGGAATAACTTCGTGACTTGGAGTCATCGAGGCCCGAGTGCCACCGCTCGGCGTTCGTGGCACATTGTCACCGCCATACCACCCATCACCCCTCTGTCCCCAGCTGCTAGTTCATGTCACCAGGCCCCATGGCTACTTGTGTCGACCAAGGGCTCTTATGTGTTGTCACACATGCCATGTCCGTAAATGTGCCTTCAGGTGAGGAGGACTGGAGTTATTTTGCTCCCCAACTTGTGAAGGTGGCTTCTGAGGTGCAGAGCCGGGAAGCCGCTTGGTCAAGTTTATAAGGGAAAGTAACGGTCAGAGCTGGTACAAGGCCCCAGTGAGTCTGGTTCCCAGTAAACTGAATCACAGATGGGGTTAGCTGGGTGCACTTGGGCTTTGCAGGGAAAGAGACGAAGGTTGGAATGTCAGCTCTGTGCCTTCCTCCCATCCAAGTACTAACCAGGCCCGATCCTGCTGAGCTTTTGAGATCAGACAAGATTGGGCGTGTTCAGGGTGGTACGGCCGTAGACAGCTCTGTGCCTTCCTAAGTTGTGGGAACTTGGGCTCGTGGCTCCTCCTCTTTGGGTCTCAGTTCCCTCATCTGAAAAATGGGAGCATCAGACTATTCCGCAGGGCCGTTGTGAAATCTTTGTCTGCTAATGCTGGGAATGAGATTAGCGGAGTGTGCCGGGCCCGTAGCGAGTGCAAGGGTCAGTGCCTCGTCACGCAGCGGGATGTACAAAACTGGTGACATGTCAGCAGAGGAGAGAGGCCCCAAACCTAAACGAATACAATGCAAGACAATGGCCAACGAATACCAAGGTCCAAGTACCTAGTGTTCCGGCGGAAGAGGTGAGGGAAGTGTTCGTCTGACTGAAGGTATCTGGGAAGGCTTCAGGCAGCAGATGACTTTTGAAGCTTAAAACCAAGTGGCCTTCCACTGGGAGGGGACAGCAGAAGCCACAGGTGGAAGTCTGCAGGGGGAAGAGTGGGGTGTTCATTTTAGCTAGAAAATAAGGAAGCAATCAGAGTTTTATTCTGTGGGAGAAGGGAAGTCACTGGAAAAGCTCCAGCAAGGGAACGTTTTGCCCAGGGTCACCCTTCAGGACGACAGCGTGAGGGCGGTATCCTAGATGGCGGGACGGGGGCCGAGGAACCAGTTAGGAGGCTATTTCAGTAACCCTGATGAGGGGTTTTGCGGTCCCGGTCTCCCACAGGAATGGTGGGAATATAGACAAAGACCGATCAGTTTGCGGCACGCTGCGGAGGGAAACCCCAGGGACTATATGGTCCTTCGCAGGGTGGCCCAGGCGGGTCAAGGGGCAAGAACGGGGAGTAGTCGAACAAGTCTGTCCATACATCAGAGTCCTGATGGCTGGGGCCATATGGGAGGAGGAGCAGAGCCCTTGTGGTGTGGATCTGGGCCAAAGAGAAGGGGCCAAGGGGCCAAGGTCAGGAGTAGAATCAATGGCCCAGGGTGTCGTAAAAAAGGAGAGGACATGAGAGAAGTGAGGTCATGCCTTGCACAGGGCCCAAGGTTCTTCAGTCAGTTGGTAAGCTCACACGGGGTCGGTTCCTTCCAGAGGCAACCCCATCCCTCCAGAAGTTTGATACAGCCCCAGTCCCCGCCCTGCCGGCATAGATCACTCCTTCTGTCAGGGGCTACCGGATAAACCAGCTGGCTTGCACTGTGTGGCCACGTTCCAGGGAAAAAGAAGTCACTTCTCATATTAAAATCCCGTGCAGCAGAAAATATCAAAATAAGTATCTAACTTGTTACAAAAGTGTCTCCGGACTCCGCTGCAAAAGAAGACTATCACCTCAGGAAAGACGGCAATGCAGAAAGCTGAGATGACCGAGAGAAGCTCCCCACCCCCCCACCCCAGGCTTTCAGTGTGGAGCCGGCTCAGCACTCGCAGTGTGTACCCTCCCTCTCACACCTGCACGGAGCCACAGCTCAACGGGCTTAAGTGACACGTGTTTGCCATGAAACTCCTTTGCATTTACACAAGGCCCTTTAAGCAGGTGTGGAAGGTTGTAGACGCACTAGAGAATGCAGGCCCTGCCTTTGAGACTCATTTTGGGTGAGACTGGCTTAAGAAGCCATGATGTAGAACAACCCCAGGGTTACCTCATGGTGGACAGGACGTTGCATTTTGCTCTCTGCTTACAAAGGCATTGAAGAATTTTATAGAAGCCCAAAGACCATGATTTTATTGGGGGAACGAGTTAGAAGGTGAGTATCAATCTGGTTCGCTAAAGGAGAAGACAAGTTAGAGCAACAGAAAGGAGTGGAGGAGGTGCTCCAAGTAAAGGGAGCCGTGTGAAGCAAGATACAGAGATTAAAACTGATCGGAGCACAATTAATGTATCCGAATCATGTTCCGTTGCAAATAAGAACCTGTCCAAGTAGCAACAGCTTACATAAATAGGAGTTAGTTTCCTATAACAAGAAATCTACAAGTTGGTCCTTGCTTGTGTTGATTCAGTCAGCCAAATATGTCAGCAGTGGAATTTCTGCCACTTTCTTAGCCTGTCCCTCATGTTGGTCCCATAATGGCTGCCTAGCTCCAGCCATCACATCTGTATCTGCATTCAAAATAGAGGAAAGAGGGAAGGTGATGTCAGCTATTTTAGTTTGGGTTGCTCCGAAAGCAGAGCCTGAAACAAAGATTCGAGTGCACATAGTTTATTAGGTAACTGATCCTTGGGAGCAGAAAAGGAAGCAAGGTGACCAAATGAGGAAAGGCAAAAAGATAATATAAACGTGTGCTAAGGAGGTTGCTGCCTTGGGCAGCGGAGGCTCAGTTCCACCTGGACCTCCAGAGACGCGTCCACACTGCCTCCTGGAATTGTACCCCTGAAGGACAAGTGGCTGGAGCATCTACCCACCAGGCCCTGTCCACTGGTTGAGGGTCGAGCCCAGGGTCATGAACCCCACACCTCCAGGCTTTGCTTGGGTGCAAGCCCCAGAGCGAAGAACACAGAGGTGCACTGTTCCCACTTGAAGGCGGATGTTGTCTTGGCGAAGTGAGTCCAAACAACGTGAAAACCTCCCACCGTCTCACTGTGGCAGCTGAGGCTGAACTCGGAGGAGGGCTGAGGGCATGTGTCACGGGGCTCAGTAGCCGTCTGCCACAGCAGCCGACCTCCCGGGGTCTAATTGCCCTGAGCCACAGCACTTGGCCACTGCTGGCTGAAAGAGAGGCTGGGAAGTGAGCATCGCAGCCCCTCCAGCCTCTAGGATAGAGGCGACAAGGGAACAAAGCAATTGCAAAGGCCATTGACAGGAAAATGGTACGATGTCAGATCCTCAAAGGAAATGCCAGATTAGATCACCCACTCTGAATGCGTCGTCTTGCACGTGAGAAAGGGACTGAGTCCCGGGTCGAGTGAGGAACTTGCCTGCCCAGCCCCGTAAGCTGGGGCAGAGCTGGGGTCTAAACCATGCCTCCCAGCCTCAGAGCCCCTTCCACGCTCTCTGTGAGAGCCCTCAGGCTGCAGAAGAACGTCTGGCCCGGAAAGCTGTTTAAAACCAGAAAGAAAAGAAAAGCAAAAGTCTCCTGCATCGCTAAGGTGGGGTCTGTTGTCACAAGACCTGGAACAATGAACCTGGACACTTGGACTTGCTCCAAGGGGCGATGGGGAGCCATTGTGGAATCTTAAACAGGAGCATGGCAATTGGAGTTGCTCGTAGGTAGATATTATATAAATACAAGGGCTTATTTCTCTGTTGATTGCGGCTGCTGATTCAGCCAAGGGGAAATGGAGTTCTGGACAGCCTTGCACCTCCAGCCGTCACTGCAGGTGCTGTTAAGGCCCCTGCTCTCCTGAGAACGGCTTGATGCTTATTGCTAATAACAAGGCTGGCAGCCGGCTGCAGCTTTCACTCAAAATTCTCCAGCTTTCAGTAATCAAAGCCAGGCCTGGGTTGTTCCCTGGCCCTAGACTGCAAAAGGAATTTCCTTTATTTTTGAACATGGGGAGAATAAAAAGAAGTACAAGTTGTTTTATAAGACAAGTGCGGCAGCAATTTCAAATAGGCATTTAGGCATCTCTTAGGGATTAACATCAGGACTCATTTAAAGGCTTGGAGTGTTAATAAGGATGAGATGTATTTATTTTTCCCTGGGTTCTTTTTAGGAATCCCTGGGCAACGTTCTGGAATTGATCTACGCTGGTTCGGATTTCACGCATCCCCCCATTTTCCATGCTGATTCTCCCACCTCTCTTTTGATCGGGTTGCACCTCCTGGTAACTTGGAGAAAGTGCCCCATCCAGGGCGCGCAACTGGGCGTAATTGGTACGCAGAAGCACGGTGCGTTGGGTTTAGGCAGCTCGGCAAACAAAATGGCCTTCTTTTACCTAGGGAATCTGGTTTGAAAATTGGACATTAAGTTACACTTCTAATTGAAATGAATTTGATGGTTTCAGAACAGTCCCCAGTGATCCCAGCCCACATCATAAAAACCACCATAGGCAAATTGGCACCATTCAGCCTTGGCTCAAACAGGCTAGGGAGTAAAAGAAGATGTAAACTGAATTTGTGGTTGCTTTTATCTTGAGATAGACAGGCTGAGGGGAGCTTCCAGAGGAGAATTCTTGGGTCAGATTACATCATTTTCCTGACTCTCTGGGAGTCAGTGTGGTATAGTAGGGAAGCACTAGGTTAAGAGTCTGGTCTCATCTCTGCCAGAATTGATGTTGTGTTCTTTCGTGAGTCATTGGGGAAAAAAACAAACAAACAAACAAACAAAAAATACCTTTCCATGCCTCAGTTTCCTCTTCTGCAAAATGGGGATAATGGCATCACCATGGCTCATGGCTTGGTATTGGGTTCGGTTCAGGCGTTGAGTGGTTCACCCAATGGCCTGAGGCAGCCCTCAGGACCCTGGTCTCCTGCCTGATGGACGAACATACACTTTCCACTCCACCAGCCGACATCCAAAGGACAAAGCTGCTCGTCCTCCTGCGAAACTTAGGTGTGAGGTAAGATGAGCTCAAAGGACAGGGACAAGACAAGACAGTGAGCACACTCAAGGGTGGGCAGTGGCTTCCATTGCTAAGGGTCCCTGAGCCGCCTCATTGTCCACATCAGCTCTTTATTTCTCTCGGGCACATCTACCGAAGCAGCAACACACCCGTGTTCCGTACCTACGACAAAAGGCGCCAGCTCTTTTTTTTTTTTTTAATGTTTTATTAATTTTTGAGAGAGAGAGGCAGCATGAGCAGGGGAGGGTCAGAGAGAGAGGGAGACACAGAATCCAAAGACAGGCTCCAGGCTCTGAGCTAGCGGTCAGCACCAAGCTCGAGGCGGGGCTCGAAGCCACAAACCATGAGATCATGACCTGAGCCAAAGTCGGACGCCCAACTGACTGAGCCACCCAGGTGCCCCGACGCCAGCTCTTTAATGCACGTTGTATGCCAGGCACCCTGCTGGGAGACTTCCACTTACCAGTTAGAATGTGCCCTACAACCATGTCAGCTAACCCATCATATTCCCACTTTACAATTAAGAAGAGTGAGACACGGCAAGGTCACGTGGCTTAGCCAAGGTCACACAGCTAGCACATTATTGAGTAGAAACGGCACACTCCAAAGCCCGTCGTCGGGCTCTACTGTACATTTTAATCACTGTTCTAAGAGAAAATGGTGAAAATGAATAAGAGTCTGTCCCAGCTTTTGAGAAGTTCACGATTTAGTCACAGAGGTGATCATGTACACAGAAATATATGTGCACAAGCAGAGTAAAGATCAGAGAAAGCATAAACACAATTGCCTTTAGGGAGTAGAGATGAGGCGGGGTGGGGTGAAGTGAGTGTATTTGTCAGCTATTGCTGTCGTAACAAACAATTCTGAGCCTCAGTGACTTGAAATAGTTCTTACTCATGGATCTGCAGGTTGGCTGTGCGTTGGCTGATCTGGCCTGGACTCCACCAGGAAGCCCTGCTTTGGGCGGGGTTCAGGTCTGTGGTCATGAGCCAACTAATGGGGAAGTTCATCTCATGGTAACAGCACAGACACAGGAGGGGAAGTGGACCCACACGGACACATTTGAAGGTGATGCTCAGTTCACTGTTGCTCACATCTCATTGGCTGAAGCAGGTCACATGGCTAAGCCTCAAAGTCAAGGGACAAAGTGAAGGGTTGGGAGGGATACAGAACAGGTGAAGAATTAGGTCCAGAAATCTAAATCTACCCCCAGAGAGCCACAGTTTTTACAGCAAAATATCTGCATTATTAATTTTTAAATGATAAGCAGGTATTATTTTTTAATAGAAATCCCAATTAAAAAAATACTACCATGCAAAACCCGTTCCAGGAAGACTAGAATAGACATTCCCTGGGGGAGACATAGCCCACGGTGACATTTCCCAGCCCATCTCCTATACGCCGGTACACACACGCAAACACGTACACACACACAAACACATACACGCACTCATGTGCACTCACACACACACACACACACACGCTGCAATCCAGTGGTTGCTGTCACCTAAGGGTGTCCCCAGTGCACTGGGAGCCCATATGACATGTATTTTTCATTAATGCAACAAATAACCATTTGGTATTATCGTGTGCCTATGCTTTGGAAACAAAGGGAAGAACCAAACCAGTCAGGTCACCAGCATCATGGAACTCAAAAGTCTAGCAGTGAAAATAGACTCGAGCAAGTAGAACTGGAATGAATTCTTGAAGGAGAGACGTGGAAGCTGGGGAAATAAGAGGAGAACCTCATGTAGACTGACATTCTGGCAGAGATCCCTGGGGCAGTGGCCTAATAATTTTCCTTTATTCATCGTCAAAATCCCATATTTTAACTGACCAGGTGACTACTCAGGAGAAAGACATTTCCCAGAGTTCCTTGCAGCTAGCCGTGACTACGAAGTTTTGGCCAATAGACCCAAGTGCCAATGGTGTACACAGCTTCCAGGGTGTGCCCTTAGAAGGAGGAGGCATACCTTTCCTGGCCCCTCGTTTTTCCCGCTGGCTGGAATATGAACGTGAAAGTGAGGGCCAGAGCAGCCATCTTGGACCATGAAGTGACCTTGAGAATGCAGACCGCTCAAGATAAAACAAGATACGAGGAAGTTGGGTCCCCTGAGGATTTCTCGGAGGAGCATGGCCAAACCCACGCTGCCTGCTTTCCTGTGGGCATTTACATGAGTGGGAAACATCTCTCTGTCTTGTTTAAATCGCTGTTAGGTTGAGCTTCCATTATTCGTAGCTGAAATTTGTCCTAACAAATTTGTCCTATTAAACTAATACCTGAATGATGAGTGGAATAAAAGCCTGGGTTTGTCTGTTCCAGGCAGAGGGAAGAGCATATGCAAAGGCCCAGAGGTTGGAGGACATGAGAGTTTAGGAAAGGTGTGGAGGGGAGGGAAGGTGAAGGTCAAGGATTGCCCTCATACGCTGCCATCTGTTTTAGTGCTCCACCCTTCTGCTCCTTTCTCCTTTCCCCCATCCTTCCCTCCCTTCTCCTTCTCTGCCCACGTCCCTTCTTCTTCTTCTTCTCCTTCCTTCCTTTCTTCCTTACTTCTTTTTGACAAGTATTGGTTGAGTACCTACTACACAGCCAGGCAGTGTGCTAGGCACCGAACACATACTCTCATGGAGCTGACAGTCTTCTGGAGGCACAGATATTAACTGGAGAGGAGGCAGTGACGGGAAGGGTATGTGTTGACTCTGCAGCGGACATGGAGAAGCACTGTCCCGTTCCCCCTTCGTAAAAGGACTCCAGCTGTCAGCTTCCTCTGCGTCGGCCTCAGCTTTTGAGCTGATGTCACACTCCTCTCAGGACGGCCCCACCAACAGCTGAGCAAGGGCAGCACCGGAGGCTGGTCGTTTATGCTCCCTGAAACGGGCACCCTTGGCTTGGGCAAGCTGTTCATCGGAGCCTGCCGAGATTGGTCTCAGGGCAGGTGAGAGCCTGCCATACTCATCAGAGAAAGTGCAGGAAGATCTGCGTGTCCGGAGTACAGGGAGTGGACGGGCAGTGGTTGGCAAAGAGACTCAGGCTAGAGCACCACGGGCGACTTAAAAGGCTTTTTACAGTTCCCTCGATGGCTGCATGGGTTGGGGAAACCATAGTACCGGTCATAAGGAGCTGCAGGCGGTCAAGGGGAGAGACGAAGGGGGCTTTCTCTAGTGCAGTGGCTGTGGGAGTGGAGAGCAACGGATAGACCCTACATGTCCTCGGTGTTTGTGGAAAGAGGGTCATCAGCCCTTAGTGCTGGGTTCAACCTTGGAGGGAGGGGGGTGCTGAAAAGGGAGGCATCCAGGGTGAGCAAGTGGGTGGGGAGATTTGCCATCTTCTGAGATGATAAGTATCGGGGAGAAAAGGTCAGCGGGCGAGAATCACAAGCCCCGTTGTGGACGCGCCGATTTTGAGACTGTTGGATGTACGCGTCTGCAGTCAAGGACGGCTGTGGCTGTGAGATACGCATTTGGAAGTCATCATGCCACGCTCTCAAAAGCTTCGAAAATCTTATTTCCTTCTAGAAAATCTTCTCATGTGGAAAGGACTCAGAGTGTGCTCGGGGCTTGCCCAGCCCTGCCCTTTCTGCCTCAGGGATTTCAAGGGGCTGACCTCCCTAAGCCCTACCCTTAGCCTTGTGTTTCAGCCCAAGGGCCATTGTCTGATGAGTCTTTCCTGCAATCACTGTGTGCCTCGTTCTTACAGATGAGCCCACCCGCACGGTGTTGGGGATTAGCCGCTGCAGAGGAGGAAGGGGTATCTGCCACAGGGCAACTCACGGACCTGGGAAGGCTCTCGAACCCTACGCCTAAAACACACTGCCTGCTGATATCTAGACTGTGCACCATAGACACACAGTAAAAGTGTGTTGAATGTATGGGGTCGTTTTACCATTGGGTTGCCCGGTCAGCGTGTCAGTCATAAAGCCCATCTCTTTGATTTTACCTTTCAGCATAGCTGAAAACAAGCTGGTCATTATTTTCCAGGCAAGTCCTTGTCAAGTGGAAGTTCCTCCCCGAGAAGTAGCTTGCCACAGAGTGAAGAGAGTGAGGACAGAGCCCATCTTTCTCATCTGTGTGAAACAGGGTGACAGTCCCCATGCCACACGCCTTACGACAAGCAGTAGACTCCAGCCCAGAGATGCTTCTGCCTTCCCAGAGGGACGCTGGGCTTGCTCACCATCAGCCCCACCCCAACCCGAGTCTTCACTGAATGGAATAATCCTGGTTCCCCTCGTTTTTCCTTAGATACGAGATTTTGCAGCAAAACCTTTGATGCCTGCAGGCCTTGGGAATTGGCATTGATTCAGAGATAACGCGCGGTATGCTAGACATTTGTCACACTTGGGCCACGTGCACCTCTTTCCTCTTTTGCAGCCCACTATTTTGCTCACGGGGAATTTCCTCTTCCTGGTGGTGTTATGGGAGTGGTGGGGAGGCACTCATCGAGGGGCCTGCCCACCCCCTATGGAAGCTGAACACTGTCCTTCATGACCCTAATCCATTAAAGGGTGGTCAGGTGACCTAATCTGGGAGGACCTTGAATGGGGAGCAGGGGACATGAACCAGAAAGAGCACTTGGGGGGAGACCCATTTGCCCCAGCAGTTGGTGCCTCGTCCCGACCTCCATAGCGCCCGCTGCCAAGCCGTAACACCCCCTTTTGCCCAATGTAGCCCAGACTCAGTTTCTGTCACTTGTGACCACAAAATTTTGAACGGATACATGCAGTTTCTGAAAGGGGCATATGTTATCATTAATACCCAGCATTGCCGAAGAGGGAGGATTAATTAGTGCGAACCCTCTTACTTCACCTATCTTTGGGGTGGTCCGCAGAGGATTTATTCCTGAGCCACTAATGAATTTTGCAACTGTCACAAAACAATGCAAATAAGTAAGACCCACATCTGCTGAACACCGTCATGAGGTCAAACTGTGTGTAAATAAATGCTTGCTTCAAGGAGAGGGTAAATCCTAAGGTGAGGAGTGACAGGACTTTGTTTGCATAAACCCGGCAAGGTATTATGGGTAGGATATTAATTAAATCATGCTTCTGGGCCTCACGGAGCCCCAGCTCAACGGCTTCAGCTTGTTGACAAACCGAACGCAGGGCCCCCGGAGAGAGCACTAACATTTTGATGAACGGGGTTTGTTGGGGGTGATGTTTCCTACCTAGCATTTTAATATCATTTTTGATGCTATATCTGAGCAGCCGGGAAAGAATGTTCAGATAAAAGAGAAGGGCAAACATCAAATGTCCACAAGATGAACTGTTCCATCTAACATTGGTCCATTCTAATTGCTTCCTGGGAAGGAATTTTGGCTGCCCCCACGCCACCCCCAGGCCTTCCCTATGCACTCCCCCATCTTACCATCTTACCTCCTACCCGCCACCCCCAACCCCCGCGGTGTACACACAGCAGGGAGAACATCTCAGAATAATGCGGAAGGTGCCTCCGGTTTAAATGAAGTTTTAATGATTCAGATAGTCTGCCCAAGACCCCTTGAATCTGTCGTTGTGTTCTTCCTTCATCTTTGAAGAAACTAACCTGATGGTAAGTACTATACCATCTTGACAAAAAGGGCTTTCATTTTCAGGTTGACAGAAAAGGACTCATCTGAGCTGGAGCGGAATGTCGGTCATCAAAAGGCTCTCTGTGACCACCACATGTACCCACTCTCTGAGAGACGCGGACCAGGTACGTTCAGGCTCCTTGTAATTGACTAATGACCCTGGTCCACCCATCCCAACCATTCCCCGCCTTCATTTGCACTACATGGCCTCTTTCAGCTCCAAATTTCATGCTTCATTTGAGGATTTGAAAGCCTCTTTTATCGGAGAATATGCAGACAAATATGAACTAATTAATGCTCCCACTACCCACCCTGCCCCAGGAGGATGTGTTCATCCTGTGACCCTCTGGCTTCCCTGGCATTCCCTCACTTGGGCTGATGTCCAGTAGAGGAGGGGGTCACTGCCGTACCCCTCCCTTGCCTCGCCAGCCCCAGCCGGCAGTTCTCAACCCTGTTTCTTCCAAAATCCATTAAGAATCTGCCCTCTTCATGCCATTTCCGCTCTCCCAGCTGGCTGCTTGCCTTGCTACAGAACCAGACCTCCGTCTCTTCCCTTGCCCCTCCATTCTGCTACCCAGTTCTCTACCCAGCAGGTATGTCTGATGACATAAAATTACTCAAGTTTTGAACGATCAGTTTCTCAAGTCACAAGCTGATTTTATGTAAAATCTCTTCCTTCCAAATCAGTACCAATACAAGAGGTATGTAGGAATTATTTCCTCTGTGACTCTGTGCCACCCCCTCCAAACAGCTCCACACATTTAAAAGCCCCCCATCAGACACTGATGCTGATCCCTGGCCAATATGGTACCCACTAGCTACATGTGACTATATAAACTTGAACGTCAGTAAATTAATACTACATACAGTTTAAAATTCCCTTCTCAGTCTCACTAGCCACTATTTCAAGTGCTCAATACCTACCTGTGACTACTGGCTGCTGTATCGTATCAGACAGTGCAGATACAGATGTTTCTGTCGTCACTGAAAGTTCTAGCAGATACAGATGTTTCTGTCGTCCCTGAGAGTTCTATCGGATAGGGCTGAGAGAGAGAGTATTGTCTGGCCTTGCTGTTTAGCACATGACTTTGGGCAAGTTTCTTTACGTCTCTGAGCTTCCTTCCCGTTTTCTGGAAGATGGAGATAATCATCCCTGCATCACAGTGATTTTCTGTGTGAGAGAATTGAAGAAAGTGATGTGTGGGGGAATGCCGACAACACGTCAATGCTCCAGTTCTCGTGTGGAGGTGATTCTTGGGCTCCCCCAAAGGGAACTTGCTCCTCAGCACTCAACCCTGAGAACCACTTCAGTTCTTCTTGTCACCAGAATCCTTCCCCTACTTCCTACCCATCCGTGGTCCCCATAGCTGTTGGGACTGTGTTATACCTCTTGCTGGCTTTCCCAGAACAGATTCCTGAGTCTCCCTGTCTGTAGCATTTGGCTTGGGTGTCCCATGAGAAATGCCTGGGCTTCCCACTGTTTCCATTGCATGTCCCCAACTCCCACACCCACCCTAACTCAGTGTTGTTGGCCTTCCTCGGCTCCCAGGAAACTCAGTCACCCCCACCATGGAGGACTGGGCCCAGCCTTGGTTCTTGAGAGTGCTGCAGACACGTGGCTGTGTGACCATGACACCATGGACACATGGACCCATTCAGCCCCCGAATCAGATAGCAGCAACTTTCTCTGAGAAGGTCCCAGACTGACCCTCGGTTGTCCTCTGCAGCCCCACTAGGAGCTGTGGAAACATGTGGCCATCTTGTACAGCACCAGGGAATCAGGCAAGGCTCCACATGCTAACCCAATTGCATTTTTCTCTCTGTCGGCCTGTGACCAACTCTGTTTCTCAAAGACGACGGCACCAGTATATCCCATCCCATATGCTCTTTTTACAATGTGAAGTTCACACTGGGTCTTCAAGAAATGGGGCCTGTGTTCCCTCCCCTTGAATCTGGGAAGGCCCGTGATTAAGGCAAAAGTGATGCTGTGACTTCTAAAGTCCTAAAAGAACCATACAGCTTCCACCTGTTTCACCCTTGGAATCCTGCCACCATCTTGTGAGGAAGCCCAACTCCCATGGAGAGACCACATGTAGAGGTCTCATCCCCACTGAGCTTCTAGGTGATAACCAGCACCAAGTGCTAGACATGTGAGTGAATGAGCCTTCCTGATCCCAGACCCCAGTTTTCAAGCTCTCCCAGCTGCTGCTTCATGGAACAGAGAAAAGCTGTCCCCACCGTGCTCTGCCTACACTGCAGATTTGTGAACAAAACTTATGGCATTATGTTAAGCCACTAAGTTGGTAGGTGATCTGTACTACATAGCGGTCAATAATCAGAGCACTACATGGTCACATTGCACTGCTGTTTGTACTCGCGGCTACATATACGGCTATAAACAGGTGCCTTGGGGCAAGTCTGCCTTATGGTCCCCACACTTGAGTTCTAAATGGGGAGCACAAAAGTCCCACTGTCACCAATATTCTCCTTAACCGTGTGCTTCCCCTCCCTCCCTCTCTGGTCCCCTTCCCATGCTCCATCTGGACTGGAAGGGGCAGATGTTTCTCTTCCTCTCTGGAAGGAATCTTCCTCATAACAAAACCTCTTCTTCCTGAGAATCACATGCCTCTCCACTTCTTTGGGGCCGTAATGGCAGATGGTGTGGCTGGGAGAGAGACTGATGTACCCATAAAAGAAGGTCCAAACATACTCAGCCTGCTACACAGGAATTCAAAATAAGTTACTGACCTCATTACAGAGTCAGAATGTGATAGGCACCATCAAGGGGCAATAGCACACCATGGAAGACAGAGGAGAAAGACCACGCCTGCATGATTTTCTGTGTGACGGGTTCTAGATGTTACGGATACAGTATATAATAACAGAGTACCAGTGTAGAAGCCCAGACCTACAAAAATGCTTTAATCCTAGGCCCAACTAAGACGTATCTATAGTATAGTCTCCACATGCCATGGGAATACTTTCTTCACTTTTCATTCCATTTCCATATGCCGAATTCTCTTCACCAGCAGGAAGCCCAGATACGTGGAAGTTCCTCCCTGGAATGAAATCTGCAGTAATTTCGTCTTTGCTGACAACAAGGTCATCCTCACAGTAAGTTGTCCTTTCACAGTTCTATGGATGTGGATTTATCCAGAAGCAACCCCATTCGCATGGCCTCATTTATGTTCTTTACCGTTAAATTATTAATGATGCTATGTGCTAGAATTGGCAGAAAGCTTCAACACTGGTGTAGTGAGGGGCTTAATATCATGACTGCCCAGTGCCTGTTCTCTAAAGATTGCCCACCTCATTCATACACAGGGTTTGCTTCCAACACACTCAGCCGCCATGTTGTTCCCACATGGCTCCACCTTCCTGACTAGCTGATTTGCCCAGAGGCAAACACAGGATGAAAACACATGAGCCAGGGGTGCCTGGGTGGCTTAGTCGGTTAAACGTCCGACTCGCTTAGGTCATGATCTCGCGGTTCGTGGGTTCGAGCCCCGCATCAGGCTCTGTGCTGACTGCCAGCTCAGAGCCTGGAGCCTGTTTCAGTCTGTGAC